>CABFVZ010002955.1:70679-93570 GCA_902151445.1 Timema monikensis
CATTCATCAACATTTCAGAATAGATTTTCTTTTGTGGTCGCAATACTTTTACCTTTTGTGTTTGAAAAGTTAAAAAAAAAATATATATATATATTTACGTATAGCTTGAAAGTTATTGGTTTTATAAAAAAATGTGTATTATAAAGAGACCTAAATATTTGTAACGATAAGAAATTTCATATATCAAATAGTTTAGGAGATATTATAAAAAAAAAGATAATGTACGCATCAGACTGGAGCCCTTAAAGTCATTTTGCTGAGATATTGAGAGGAAGCCATTTTGTTTGGAATACTTATAAATGTTTAGATATGAAATTTAATCAAAATTGTTAGAGCCGATTTTGACGAAATAGACTTTTTCTCTTTTAGCCCTTCAGTAAACTACCCTTAATTTTAGGGTTAGATATATCAAATTCCAAAACCCCCTCGGGGAACCCTATGAAGACCCTAGATACCAAGTTTTAGCCCAATCGGTAAAATATTTTAGGCTCTAGTTGTAGGAACAGACAGATAAAAAGTCTAAACCACTTTTTTGGATTCGGGGGGTCATGAAAAGTCAAGATTCATCAAAATGTTGAGTTTGAATTTTTGACGATCACAATAGTTTCTCTACCTGTAAGATAGCGAGAAAGTTAAAAAAGACTAAAACAACATGCTTAACAATTAAACATGCATTGGAAATAGTTACCTTAATAATACCTAAGTATGTTTTATTATTTTCTTTTATATCTATTATCTATCTTCGCATAGAAAACAAATATATTCAATTCTTGCAATGTATTGATTTCTGAGAATACATTCTATTCAAAATAAGAACATATTTTTGACTCTTGCAATATGTTCATTCCCATTTTATAAGGAAGGACTACATTTGAATATTTTCACAATTACTTCAATAACATATNACTAAGTTAATATCAATTTAAAAACAAATTATGAATTAGCAAGTCATCAATTTATTCTTAAAACTCGATAGCGCTTACTTAGTGATCGGATTAACTGAATCGATTTTAAACACTCAATATACAATATGTAAGCTGTTATACACTAGGGGTAAATAAACAGTTTTATCGCTGTCTGACTTGACAGTATTCATTTTTCATGAAACTCAACAAAATATGTAACTTAAGGATGGTATGCAATAAATTGGGGTTCTTTGCATAGTTGTAGATAATTTAAACCAGTTGGGTAGTAAGAATTAACAGTCATGTTTATTTAAGCATCACTCTGGTGAGTCAAAATGTAATTCCTGACCATTATTATTTAATAAAATTATATATATATAAAGAGGGGGATGCAGGGAACACAAAAAAAAGACCAGTGTTTTTGTAGTTTTTACAGGAAAACTTTTTTTTGGTCAAAATGAATAAAATATTACTTCTATACAAACAGTTTAGTTTTCTCAACTCTTCATATGGTAATATTAAAAGTTAACGAATAACTCTCATGAGCATATCTAACAAACTTTTTAAATGAAGAGAAAGTTATGAGATTTCATGACACCCTTGAAAGATATTATAGAAATGTTTATAACACCATATGAAGATAATTGAACTTTCTAGTATTTATGTAAAAGAAAAAATTTGATTTAGTCTAACAAAAAAAAAGTTTTGCTTCTATTATTGTAAAAAACACAGGTGTTTTCTCGCATTGCCTGCATTCCCACCTTAAAGTGTATTAAGCAAAATATAATATAAAATAAATTAACTATAAAATTGGAGAAAGAAAAAGCACAATCAAAATAAAGTAAAATCACTAACAAATATTTACATATACTTCATTGCATCTTCCTCAGAAAGTAGTAGTAGCTTACTTTAATTTATATTATATTTAATAAATCCAAAATAATTGGGCTAAAATAGATTTAATTTTAATTTTCAGAAGTGGCCATCATTAACAGTTTTCAACTTGTCTGTTTAGTAAAATGCCTCCATTTTCCTATGTCCTCCCACCTTTCATCCTCTCACTTGCACACTTTGTTTTCTGCTGCTTCCACCTCTTCTTGGCCTCCCTTGTGTATTTTTCCTACACTATTCTTTTCCATCCTCATTAGCCAGGATGTAAAACTCACAAACTGTTAGACATTTGATGTTTCGTGCTTTATTTATTAGTCCTTTCCTCCAATTCCACTATGCACTGTTGCACATGCTCAATGTATGGGCCCTCGCTAGAAATTATCTTAATGGGACATTTATTTCAATTCAATTTTAATGCTTATAAAAGTTGATGTTTATACAATGAAAAATAAGATTGTCAAAATATTATTTCTATTAAACAATATGAAATGGTATTTTTTTAATGTGGTAAGTTTAGTAAAATATTTATTGCAATGTGTATCAACACTGATTTTAGACAGGTTAGCCAAAATAATTCTATAACTAAGTAGTAGCTGAACTAGTGCTAGTTTTGTAGATTAACTTTTTCCTTCCAAGCATCATGTCTTACTACCCGTTTGGTTTATACGCTAAGCATATTGATTAATACAAGTTTTAAATATCTTAAGTTTGAAAACATTCAATATAATATTTTCTAAATATTACATTTTTGATTTAACGAAAATTATTATTTTAAAAAGGGACAAGGAAAAAATAATAAAATAATGATTATTTGATTATTTATCTCTACAAGGAAAATCTCTTTCCACTTTATGAGGTAATTGTATTATATTTGGAAGAAGGTACAGGAAAGGTGGATAGAAACAAATAAAAGGGGTGAACACAATATGGCGTTTAGGAAGTTGCATTGCACATTTCACACTCTTCCCTGATGAGTACCAATAGAATGAAACCTAGGTCAGGGGATTGGGCGGTGACGATTGATTTTCTTTAAGAGGCAACCAATACTTCTTTGTGCAATGGCAGCAATGTAAAGTGTGAACTGTGTTCTTTTCATTATAAAAGCCATATTGTGTTTGTCTCTTTTATTTGTTTCTATCCACCTTTCCTTAACCTTCTTCCAAATATTATTCGATTATTTAGTAATCTCTTTGGCTATTTTTGTTTTCAGTATTTCGTCGCAACATCAAAAGAGGCCAAGTTGATTCAAAATGGATGACAATATTGAATAAATAAAATTACTGGTCCAAAGTAGTTTTAAATCTCTATTACATTATTAATGTGAAAAATGATATTAATTTTAACAATATGATATGTTACTGAATGATTTATAAGTGTAAATGTCGATAATTTCTCAATTAAATGGCCTATACTTTCCATTCTGGTTTAAAAATTGATTTGTATGTATATCAGGTGGAAGATCAAAAATGACAAGCCTACTCAACTGTTTATCTCAATCCTGAGCTTAAATGACGAGTTCGGCTCGAAATCGGAGTACTCGCAGTGCCCTGCTATTCACATACTTTCCAAGGTTTGATTAGAAGCCACAATTGACATGGGACCAACGGCTTTACTTCTCCTCCAAAAAAAGTTGTGCTATGGAAAGATCTTTCAACCCCGTCTGGGTTTGAACCTACAAACATAAGGTCCTGAGGCTAGCACTATACCTCTAGAGCACCGAGGTCACCAATACCAAAGAAAATAAAAGAGTTGAAGTATGTAGGGAAAAGAATGCAAGAGAGAATAAGAAAAAGAAATTGGAGAAGCAGATACCATAAAGTGTGCAAGTGTGAGGAAAAGAATGGAAATGATTAAAGGAGGAAGAATAAGAGGGATTTTATTAAAGTGACCCTGCCGACAGTTGATAAATAGGAGGAACATAGCAATATAATATCCCTTCAAACAAACTCTAGGTTACCTCTTATCCTCAGCGATCTCTTCCTGGTCAGATTCCTCAGAAAAGAGTCTTCTGGACTTCTTGGGAGTTCGCACTTTATCTTTCGGCCGACATTTGTGGCAAAACCAGTCCCCAGCAGGTATTTTCTAAGATAGAGAACACAATAGGATTTTATAATAATCAAATATGTAATGTAATTTGAAAATTAATAAAGGTCAAATTTAACGATTGTTATAGGATGCAAATAATAAAAAAGTATTAAAGCTATTTTTCTCAAATATAAATTTAATATTTACTTCAGTATAGGATACAAATTTTAATAAAAAAAATTAATCAAAGTGACAAACAAAGGCACATATTTTACATAGATGTTAAGATTAAAAATAATAAAACAGATATTTAAAATGTACAGTCAAAAATACCTCGATTAGCATGACAAGTTTTTTAGGTATCCCAAATGTAGCTAAATTTCATGTAATTTATTCCTTTTAACTTAATTTTGGGCCTTTTTAAAATCTAACTTATAATTGCTTAGTAAAAATCTGATCCACTGTTTATCTATTTTGTTGAAATCCACACTGATGATCCCCAACTATTCCCTCTGCATAAGGAATCAATCTCACTAAAATTATGTTGGATAAAATTTTAATTTTAATTTCTTCCTTCCATTCTTATGATAATACTCCATGATTCCATATAAAACATAGCAGTTAATGAATTTCTAGGAGAAAAGTTTGTTTATATCTAGGCCTAAGCTAACTATCCTTTCAGGTTGGCTTACTTCACTATCACTTACTTTACATCACTGTACAGTGTTTCTACACTATCTCATTATTAGGGACATGTAAAATTTGCATATACAATTTTACAAATTTTACTGTTTTCAAGCAAATAGCACGAATTCAAGCTTTTTTTCCCCTTAATAAACACTATTTCTTTGTAATTTGGCAAATACCACATCATGCCATATAATTTTCAAAATGGTAACACTGGCGATAGCACTATTCTAAATGGGTATGAGTATGGGTATAAGTTTTGCAGATATTAAAGGTATAGAACGAATCAGAGAACATGAGCATTTTACAGATATTTAAGCTAATAAAAGCTAAGTTAACATTGAACATCACAATTTCTACTTTAACCCATTTAGAGAGATCGATTATTTTGTTTTTAGCCTTTAAAAGATTTCACACTAGGTCCAAACAAGAACATTAATATATATGTACCTTGCTACAGGTGGTCTGTTTGATGTTAACATAGATTGACAATCGATTATTTCAATATTGCTATTTGTAAAAATCTAGGATAATGAGATAAAGTTCTAAGTGATAAATGTTTATTGAGTATTTATATTTGATTTTTCTATTAATACGTTGGTAAATAGTTAAATTCTCAATATGAATGAAAAATGTTGACAGTTTTATGTGAGTTCTATAATACTGTATTTTGGGACTGCAGATATTCCTACGTGAAACACATCCAAACCGGAAAACACAAAGAGGAAAGAGTGTGAAATTTCAATAGTATTAAATGCCAGGCATACAGACAAGGAAGAGGAGGAGTTGTCATATGAATTGGCAAAATAACTTGTGAGGAGGCAGTTTGGTTACCATGTGCAAAAGTTGACCCAAAGATTTATTGTGACCTACAACATTCTGGCTGACAAAAGAACAAACCTTAGGAAAATAATTCGGCCACACTGGCAATGTTTTCACTTAAGAGTTGGTATAGTTAACACTATAAGAAAGGTTTATTTTACAATTAACTTGGTGTGGAGAAATAAATAGTAAATAGAGTTCTCATTTTGGATCTATTTGATTAATAATGGAGCCAATTATTTACTTTACATCCATTACTGTTTACAGTCTATGGCCTGGTTGAGTTTTTTTTATTCAAACCATATATTTTCCATTACTGGCTTGCGGTGGCCTGTTGTAGCTTCTTTTAACCTAACTTAGGACTAAGGCCGGCGCAGCAGCCGGTCCCCCATATTCAACAATTAAAAATTGTTCAGCCATTTTGGGAACCAAATCTGGTACCCGTAGCTCAGTAGGTAGACAAGATTCTGACCAAGCTAGGGTATCATATCCATGCAAGTAAATTAAATCAAAGATCACTCTAGCACTTGAAACAAAACTGTCCACAGGATGAAGTGGATCCAACAGAATATTATTGCAACATTAGTTATGACTCATGAATTAAAATAAAAATACTTAATAAATGTGAAGGTTTTTGTATCAGAAGGCCACTTAGAGAGTTTTTGGGTTTTAGACTCTATATTGACATAGATACTTGACACATTATTATTTTACTAATCTAAATAGTCTTATGCAACCAAGAAGATAACAATTCAGTCTTGTTTGAATTCATTATTGAATGTCACAAGTGAAAGGGTTTTCTGAATGAGAATACTGGATCAAACATGTTGAAAAAAAAGTTTAAGACCAGTATTTATTGTTTATATTCACATCAAATATATATCCTTTATATTATTCCTTCCTTTTACATGTTCCTTTCTATGTGTTCTTGAGTTCTTTACCAGTTTCCTGATTCCCTCTTGTAGCTTTATTCACATGCCTCCCTGAAGAGTTCCGGTAGATTTAAACCTAGGTTGAGGGATAGGGTGGATCCATTTTCTCGCAAAAGTACCAAATGTCTCTTTGTCCAGTGGCAGCAAAGCAAAGTATGAACTGTGTTACTTTTTTTTAATATGGCTCCGAGTCCTACTATTCAGTCGGCTTATACGCATATGAGCTAGTAACTCTTATCTTATTGCTAGAACAGACACAACAGCCAGTCCCCTGGCTGTCAACTCACAACCCTTAGCTTGGTAGGCAGACACGTTACAGACTGAGCTAAAGTGTCCGACAACTTTTTCATTAAAAATACATTTTTCTTTCTTTCTTATAAGCCTGTGAGAATACTTTCAATACAAATTTGAATGTTACTTTAATTCAGATTGGACTCAAACGTTTTGAATCTAAATAAATCCCAGATTAGGATTCAATGGGCTTAAATGAAAATTCCAACTTATAATTTGTAATAGTTTCAATTTTCTATTGGATAAAAAAAACACAACTAAAATAGTAGCCAAATCAATTTGTAATGTTTTGTATACGTATTGGGAAGACGGTAAAGGAAAGGTGGATAGAAAACATATAAAAGGGAACAAACATGATATGGCTGTTACAATGAAAATAAGAACAAATATGGTAAAGAAAAATAGGACAATTTGATAGGCACATGTAAATGGAAGCTTTTGCAAGTCAAAGCCATGAGGTTTGGTTTACATTTCCACATTTTGTCAACCTTTGCACTGTGATTTAATATGTGTTGCTCTTTATTTGATGTTTTACCTTTGGAGGTTAGTATTAATGATTACACAAACATTTTTTTCAACTCAAATTATTAAGGAGAATCGCCTTTCCCTATACAAACAATGTTAAATTATGGTTAATTTTTTTCAAAAACTATAAAATATATGACTATATTTTTTAGTTACTTTTGGAAATTTAATTATGCACCTTTTAACGGGAGTTTTTTTTAATAAAACAATAAACAGAATTTACATCTATATAAATATGTTGAAATGTGTTGAAAAAAAAAATTACCAGATTTAAAAACTAATATAAATTATATTTTTTGAGATATTTATAAATCTCCCTCGTCTAGTTGTTAGAATATATCTATAAATGAATCATTTAAAAATCAGTTCATTAACTATTATAGTTTCTGAGAAAAATATACCTAAATGAACCATAATTTAAGATTGGTTGTATAGGGAAAGGCAACTTAACATTAATAATTTTTTTAATCATTAGATTGGATTCAAAAACTTAAAATAATAAAATATTCAACTTGGATTTGATTTGAGACATTTTTATAATAAGACTGGCATAAGTTACTCAAATCAGATATGAAGATTTTTTATTTTTAATGGCGCAAGAAGCAAAAAGTTTGCACAGGAAGCTATAGGAAGGTAGCTTACAAAGGTGATTAATCTTTTAAGCAACATTGAAGTTTCAATAGTTCTTACATCAATACTGTGATATTTTAACTATTTCTTGATAAAAACTGATACCTACATTCACCAATTAATTCTTCCTTTATAGCCAACAAGTAAGATATTTTCTAAAAATCTAATTAGATTTTTAGACTAAGATGTTTTCCTGTGAATGAAAGAAAGTGTCATAGTGGTTCACTTACACTCAGTTTGGGTTTCAAGCAGTACAAGTGATGTCCTTTATTGCAGCCATCACACAGCAACATATTCTCTGGATCTCTACGACCTCGACATATCCTGCAGTGTGCATTCAAAGCCGACTTGGACCATTGGATGCTGTTGTCTGTCAACATCCAACATTCACATTAGCATCGCAATATTGCACAGGGACAGGAATACAAACAATACAAACTCCAGCAGTTACCTAGAGTAGACAGGTATACAAACAATACCAACTCTAGCAGTTACCTAGAGTAGACAGGAATACAAACAATACCAACTCTAGCAGTTACCTAGAGTAGACAGGTATACACACAATACCAACTCTAGCAGTTACCTAGAGTAGACAGGAGTACAAACAATACCAACTCCAGCAGTTACCTAGAGTAGACAGGTATACACACAATACCAACTCTAGCAGTTACCTAGAGTAGACAGGAAATACAAACAATACCAACTCTAGCAGTTACCTAGAGTAGACAGGAATACAAACAATACCAAATCTAGCAGTTACCTAGAGTAGACAGGAATACAAACAATACCAACTCTAGCAGTTACCCAGAGTTGACAGGAATACAAACAATACCAACTCTAGCAGTTACCCAGAGTAGACAGGAATACAAACAATACCAACTCTAGCAGTTACCCAGAGTAGACAGGAATATAAACAATACCAACCCTAGCAGTTACCTAGAGTAGACAGGAATATAACCAATACAAACCCTAGCAGTTACCTAGAGTAGACAGGAATATAAACAATACCAACTCTAGCAGTTACCTAGAGTAGACAGGTATATAAACAATACCAACTCTAGCAGTTACCTAGAGTAGACAGGAATATAAACAATACCAACTCTAGCAGTTACCTAGAGTAGACAGGAATACAAACAATACCAACTCTAGCAGTTACCTAGAGTAGACAGGAATACAAACAATACCAACTCTAGCAGTTACCTAGAGTAGACAGGAATACAAACAATACCAACTCTAGCAGTTACCTAGAGTAGACAGGAATACAAACAATACCAACTCTAGCAGTTACCTAGAGTAAAGAGGTGCAGGAAGAGTTGTGCAAAGCTGGTTGAAGCCATCAGAGAGATCTCCCAACGCTCCATCGCTGGCCACACAGTCTGTTTCTCATCTGGAGACTCATCAGGGCCTAAACAAACATTAAATCAATCATAGATTAGATCACCTGGACATTACATTTTCAAAATGCTTGCCAAAGGGTTTTTATAGTTTATAAGAAAAAAATTATGTTTTAAGGAAATATTTTATATCATTACATAACAATTTGAAAATCTGGTGCACTTCGGACTACTTTCAACATTCCCTTCAGTGTGACTAACGTTTTGTATTATTAAATAAATAAATAAATCAACAGTAGTTTTAAGGTTCAGATCCTTCTACCCTACCTTCACAGTCATTCAAGATTATTTGTTGCTAATTAAGTATTTAACTTTAACTTTCTGAGCCAATTGATTATAACAGCACACGGCTCACAAACAAATCAGACACAAAACCGCAATTAATCGCTATGAAAGTGAAACCCAGATTTTACTGGTGATACACTTTTTGGACATGTAGAGATTTGAACCTTGTTCCCTCATCTCAGTTAACAGACACACTAAGGTGTTGGATTTAGCCATTATATGACCTTTCAACAAACTTTTATATTCAAGTAAATACAAATCTAAATAAAGAATCTCTAAATTTAGTAATATGAATCAAGAAACTAAATAGGTAGTAGTTTGCAAGAAGTATTAATGGTTTTTAAAAAGTTTTTAACCAATACAATCTTTTTTTACATCCATTACAGTTTCCAGCCTGTGGCCCAAATCAGTGTTTTATTCAAGACATATATTTTCCACTATCAGCTTGCTAGGCCTCTTGTAGCTTCATATGCCTTATAATCTAACTTAAGACTAGGACAGGCACAACATCCAGTCCCCAGCCGTTATTTCATCAATGATAAGAAAGAAGTCACCTGGACCTGATGGAATCAGGGTGTAAGTGATCCAGGAAATCAGTAAACAAATAGCCTCCTTTATGGCCCAGCTCATGAATGAGTGCTTGGCTCAGGGCAGAATCCCAAATGTGTGGAAGTGGTAATTCTGAGTAAAGGGGAGGACAAAAACCCGCAACTCACAAAGTCGTACAGACCGATATGTTGGTTAAATGTATGTGCAAAGCTGCAGGAGAAAATTGTATGTAAGAGATTGCAAAAACATAGAGAGGAGGTCAAAATGCACCCTCAACAGTACTGCTTTAGGAAGGGCAGATCTACAGAGGATGCGATCTGTGCTGCTTTTAGCCTGATAGAAAAATCTAGGGCAAAATATCTTAAAATAATATTTGTGGACATCTCAGGTGCATTTGATAACCTTTGGTGGCCAGCCTTAGTCTCTACAGAAGCTTTAAGGACTATTGTAGGGACAGGTATGCAAACCTGAGATGCCCAGGAATAACAATAACAAAAAAATTAACAAAAGGATGCCCACACGGTTTGGTCTGTGGTTCGATATTTTGGGACGTTGGTCTCGAGCCTGGGTTGCTGGAGATTGAAGCACTCCCTGAAGGGGTAGGGGTGGTTGCTTTTGCTGACGACTTGCTGATAGTGGTGAAGGCAAGTTCAAGGAGGAGCCTGGAAGGAAAAAAGTAATAAGGTACTGAGCGGCTTGGATAAATGGTGTAGGAAAAAAAGACTCGGCATAACGTCAGCGAAGACAACCTACATGCTGCTCATGGGAGTGTTTAAGAGAGATCTTATAATTAAGATAGCAGAACAAACAATTAGAAGGAGAAAAATGGTTAGATACCTGGCGGTGACGATTGGCGAGAAGCATAGCTTCCTAGCTCACATGAACAACGTATGCGGGAGAGCCTTGCGGGCTATGAACAGGATAGTCAGTATAGGGCAGCGGAAGTTCCATCTACCCTTAAAACTGATTAGACTATACCATCAGTCGTTGCTTGTGTCCATAGTGGGATATGGACCAGGAGTGTGGCCACAACAACTGAGAGGGGACAGAGCTAAAAGGAAACTCAGAGGCCTTCAAAGGAAAATTCTCATGAGACTTTCTGGGGCCTACAAAACTGTACCAACAAACGTGTTGTGTGTCATTCTAGGTACCTGGCCCTAGACTTAGAGGTATGAAAGAGGGCCACTGGATATTGGCTCAGAAAAGGGAAGTTAGACAAAGTAATAGAATTAACAACTAACGGTGTAAGTACCAAGGATGATATAAGAGAGACCCTCCGGCGGGAGTGGCAAGCAGACTGGGAAGGTTATTTCCGAATGTACAAGAAAGACTGAGAATGAAGCATCTTCAACCTTCCCAGGGACTTGTCCACTATATCACAGGGCATGGCCCATATCGAGCGTCTCTCTTTAGGATGAACTTGAGGGAAACCAGTCTTTGCTGTTGCGGAGGAGAGGCGACAACAGAACACGTGACCTTGGAATGTATATTTACTGAAAGGAGAGGAGCTACTAATGCCTATACAGGCCAATGCCATACTCAGTGTATTGAGGGATGTGGATCGGTGGAGCTACCTCGATGAGATAGTGGACAGGGTATCGAAAGCAGAAAGGGACAGACATATGGACGGACTAAAAGAAAGAAGTCAAAGATAGAACCAAGAGTTGAGACAAAACAGACAGGAATAAACAAGATAGTGATGAGTGAAGATGACGGAGAAGGAGAAGCAACATCAAACTCAGGCAAGATATTACAAAACTTGGGAAGTGTGACAAAAGGGAGGGTGGTCTAGATCTTAATGGACTCTGACTATATCTAGAGCTCTACCCGAAGGAAGGAGCCTCAGGGTTACCAATGATTAGTATTGCATATGCCTGGAATACCGGCTAGGGGAGAAGGAAGGTAAAGAGGATACAAATGAGACATCGAAAGTTGTTCCTTACTCTAAGAGCCCTGCCTGCTTGGAACCAAGCGTTGTGCCAGGCTGAAGCTATCTAGCACTCCAGGGATGTCGACTGGCCCCAGTAGGAAGTGACCAGAGAATAAAGAGAAAATGGGACTCTTCATAAGGAAGATATATACTGATTGTGCAGATGACGGCACTAGGTATAAGTTAGATTAAGTTAGATTTGAGTCCAAAGCAGACATATCAAAAGGAAAAAAAAAGTATATAGCCTAGTCAAAATAACTTAAATAAGGAAAGAGGGACAAGTATAGTTATAAGTTCACATAAATTAAATAATGGTATTGATATATAGTAGACTGAGCTGCTAACAGGGACAGGTCGAGGTAAATTGGTAATAATCACTAACAGGACAAATAATTTAAGTAGTAGTATATGTTTATATTCCAGAAAATGTATTTGTAAAATTTTTAGATTAAATATATAGAAGGCATATTGTAATTTGAACAGAGCAGAAAAAGTCCTGATTTATAGTAAAATAAGATGTCAGGATAAATGTATAATGAAATTGAAAACAAAAAAATTAAAAATAAAGTAGCACAGAATATTGTTTTATAGGGGAAAAAAAGAAATATTTGAGAAGGTAATATTGAAACAACGTTCTCACGATAAAGAAATTACTGGAAAGATTTTTTATACTACCTATAAGGTTGCTAAAGGTAAACAGTCCTTTCACAATTTCGAAACAGAAATTGATCTACAGGAGTTAAACGGCCTTGACATGGGACACATTTTACATTCAAATAAAGCTTGTGCTAATATTGCTGAGCACGTTAGTCATAAGATGAGTAAAACACTTGTAAATGAAATCATTCAACATGATAACAAAATTGGATTAATTATTGACGAAGCTACTCCATTAAGTAATAAATCCAGTCTCATTGTGTACATTCATGTTTTTATACCTCAAAAAGGTGTGGATGCTATGATTGATTAATTTTAGATCTGGTCGAGCTTAACAGTGCCACTGCCAAGGGTATGTTTGATTTTGTTATAGACTGCCTTCACTCTTACAGAATGACATACTCATTTATGAACAATATTTTAATAAGCTTAACATGTGATGGTACAGCAGTGATGATTGGGGAGAACAATGGTTTGGGGTATTATTCAAAGAGACATTTCCATCACTTTATGTTTGGCAGTGCGCTAATCACAGCCCTGAGCTTTCACTTTCTGATGTAATTAAATCAGTTTCAGGAGTCAACAGGTTTAAAGCCTTGATTTACAAGTTGTATGTTTTATAACATGCTTCCCCCCAAAACAACAGGGAATTAAGTATTTTTTCAAAAATACTACAAGTTGAACTGTTGAAAGTTGGTAGAATATTGAGTAATGATGGCTTGCATCTAGTTTCAGGTCCGTTTCAGCTGTACGGACAACCTATGAAGCTTATGTGAGCCATCTTAAAGATCCAACACGAGATAAGAATGAAAAGTGCATTTTTAGTGGCCTTCTGAATAAAATTACCAATGCAAATTTAATTTTAGATCTTATCTTGATGTGTGATGCGTTACAGGAACTATCTGAGCTGAGCAAGGCTTTGCAGCATTGAAATGTTGGCCTAGGTTTTGCAAACGAAAAATTGAAATTAACACTCTGTATTTTAAAGTAGAAAATCAGTATCAGGTACTTTTTATACCATGGCCCAAGAAGCAGTACAAAATTTTAATTTTGTTGGAGTTCCTCTTCATAAAAGAGGACGTAAGATTAATGATCCTTTAGATCCTGAGGAATTCTACGAAGCATTGAAACAATAAATTTAGAAGAGACTGCTCAGTGAACAAGATTTGGAGATTGTTAATTTGATAAAAGTAATAGACACGAAAAACTGGCCAAAAAGTTGCAAATAACATATGGGGAAAATGAAATGAAGAACTCGCTGCCACACCTGCTAGTGCGTTCCAGTACCTAAAATTTTAAAAATCAACCAATGTGTTTATGTAAAAAATGGTACAAATTCCTGGAAATACACCAGGAATAAAATAACATTGGTAACTTTTTTCTGTTAAAATTCAATACTGGTCACTTTTTCCTATCAAAAAGTCACTATTGGTAACTTTTTTTTAAGTTTTTGGTCCTATTTCAAATTTTTTTAAGATCATGACATGCTATGAGCCCTAAAAATATATATATTTATTGTAAAATTTTATATTTTTATATATTGTTAATTTAACAAAACAATACACTGAACAAGATTTGACGAATTTAATAGAGGTTTGTAGACTGAGTACTTGAGATCAATAAGACAAACAATTTACTATTCAAATGATAGTTGTGTACCAGGAGGTACTATATTTATTCATAAAACAGTTAAGACTGTAAGTTTTTTTTAGTTGTTAGATGTATTTTTCTATTTGACCAGGCAAATTGTTCAGTATTAGACATTGGTTCTTATTATCTCACAGAACCCTTGATTTACCCTGTAAGGTGGCACACTTACCTTACATTATTACACTATGATACGAGCCAAAGTGTATTATGTCACAGTAAACAAAGTGTAACTAGTATTTGTTTGTTAGACAAATTTCTGAACAAGCAGCTCAACTCATAATAGCTGCTCCATATTCTCTTATAAAATAGTAAATACACCAGTTAACTTTATAAAAATAATACTAAGTTTTACATGAAAAACTATATCACAAACTTCACTAGCAGTCTGCTTTTTACTAAGATAATAGTTCCATTTCAAACAATGTATTTATTCAAAATTGGATACATGGTTATACTATTTATTACCACTTAACACAAATATAAAAATATATTTAAAAACAGGAAAATGTTTTAACTAAATTATGTTTATCAACACTTGATTTATCTCAATTTCACAAAGAAAATAAATACACCATGATAATGAAAAGAAAATCTTAAAGGTCTTTTTTACTACCAAAATCATACCATTTAGTATAATTCTGACAGTGAAAAAGGCCTGCCAGATCACCTTTCTTCCTACATAGTTTAGATATTATACATATTTTTAGATTTTGCATTAAAATGAGAACATTTTAATAAAAACATTTCAACAACCTTTTTAATGTGGTTTGAAAATCCTATGAAAATAAAGTAAATGTTTGTTTTAAAATTAATAATTTTTAAGGATGGACGGAATGACTTTTTATTTCGAGACAAGAAATTAGTCAAAATATCGGGATTCGGGACAGGAAGGAAATTTTAAAATTACTCCTTAGAATAATCTTAGATTAAAAATATATGGAATTCTAGACTAATATGATACAACTTGTTAAAGTTATAATATTAGAACCAGCTTCGGTGGCTGCATAGTCTAAGGCATAGACTAGAATGCCGATGACGGGGATATTTAGTTTGATCTTGGCTGGGTGTACTAAGAGTGGTTATTCCTAAATGGTTTCCCACTTTATCCATGCAAATGCAGGCACACCTCAAAATTCAATCTTCCTCATTCATAACACGCTAGAGTAATTAGTACACAGGCATATAACTGGAATGAGTAATAAGACACAGTGCTAACAATAAAAACAATAAAAAAATAACATGATAAAATAAATACAAGTGTGCGCGAATAGTATTTTCTATCAAATCAAAAACAAAACTTTGAATTAATATAAAAAATACAACTAATAATATAGTTAATTTTATTACATTTTTGATGGAAATTATTTTTATTAGTTAATTTTGTTTGAAAATGGAGTTCTATGTTTAATTATTTTCATAGTGCAAAAGATACCACAAAACATAATGTTTGGCACCATTTCAATTTGCTTTAAGTATGAAACTGCTAAACATTATCCAGGTTTGAAACCTCTTAAAAGTTACTTTTATTAAATGTTCTCTTTACATGTGACACCCCTTATACTTTACTCCCTGTCTGGCTTGCAAACACCCCATTTCTGTCCTCCTCTAAATCTTTCAAGCTCTTTCTCTTGCTGAACCTAACAAATAAGTGTTAATAGACAGAGCACAATAAGTCACACACCTCCCCAACTTGTGTGTCTCTCTACAAGTGGTAAAAATAGCCCCCTCCCCATCCCAGCCACCAAGTTTGCTAAATAACAAAGAAGAAGACTGTCTACAAAGATATAAATAGTGATGAGTCGGCAGTAATGGCTAGAACATGAGCCCCCTATTTTGTTTCTTGGAACACTATGTTTTGTTTCCCCTCCTGAAACTTTTCGAGGGGTGAGGGGGGGGGGAGAGGGTAAATCCCAATCCCGCCTGACCTACAGGAATATATAAATTCGGGATTCTGTCCACCCCTAAATTAATTTTGTTTAGAATCATGGTTGATTCAGCTTTAATGTGGAAAATTAAGGCTCCTGTGCCATTTTTTCAGCATATAGGCATTGTGGCTGATTGTCCTGGATCCTAAACAGACAAACATTGTTCCTTGGTCGTCTGATACATTGACATTGTATTGTGCTCAAGATAGTGTAATAGTGGACAGTGGAACCAAAGGAGAGAAAATTGCTTGAAAACTTAAGCATAGAGTGACGCACTGTTACATTTCCCTGTTGCAGATATAATACATTAGCTGGTGTGAAACTTAAAACTAGCTATTTATCCCTCTATTTCAGAAGCTTATATTTATTTGCTAAGCATTTTGCACTAGCTTTTAAATCTTCTACAGTCATAGATTGCAAATACTTGCCCATTAAAAAATTAAAGTCATCAAACACGTCACTAAATCATTTGAAATGTCATTACATTTGTTCTAAGACTTTGTCCAAAATAACATGAAAGTCCATACTGAACCTTTGTTATCCTGTCAAAACAGTGTCCTCACATTCTTCCAAAGTCATTATTTTCCTCTTCTTTGCCCTTTTCTCCTCAAAGAAGCAGTCAATTTCAAGAGATGTTGCATCACAGATGTTCGATGCTTCATCCAGTATAACATCAATCCCTGTGTCTAGGATATCTTGTAAAGCATCTCTCAATCCAGTCAAGAGACTAACTGCACGGTCCATGGTCATATCTCTGTGCTGTAGCTGTTCATTCATGTGGGAGATCTGATTTAGTATTTTGTCCCACATAACAAAGTAACAACAAAATTTAAAATTAATTTGTTTAAGAAGATTTTTAACCACTGATTAACAGTCATGGAATTGAGAGTTGTTAGAAATTTCCTCTAAGGCCTCGACAACTTTATCAAGCCATGAATAAAGTGCATGAACAGCAGAATATTTGGATGCCATCTTGTATCACAGTGACGCTTGAGTGTGGTAGAAAGTTTGTTGGATAATATTTCACACATTTTGACACTGAAAACAAACAATTTGTACAGTTCTTGTGCTGTTCCAAAAAATGTGATAGCATATTGGAGACACTCCAGCAGCGTGAACACCAACCAAATTCAATGACTGAGCAGCACATGGCATAAAACGTGCATGGCTGTTAATTGTTTGTATACAGGCCTGGACTCCTGAATACTTTCCCGCCAATTTGAACCATTATTGTATGTTTACCCTCGGCAATTATGAATATCATGTTCATCGGGTTCTACTTTTTGTAGAATCTCTTCAGTTAGCCAGTTGTTTTACTAGTTTTTATGAAATCTTCTTCATTGGCGCAAACACCCTCTGAACTTTCACTTACAATCTGGCACATTTGATCGTGTTGGGCTACATCTGGTGTACAATCAAATGAAATTGAGAAATATTTTGCCTCTCTTATTTATATATTTTAATATTTCTTGGCATACCTATTAAATTGATGCTTGTTTTGAATTGTTGGAGAAAAGTAATTTGGAATTCCCTTTTTTACCAACTTCCTGTAAAATGCCTTTTTTCTGAATTAATTGATAAAAGAGAATTACCTGTTTTATTTTGTCCTGGACCATGTTCAACTAATAAGCTTCTCATATGGTCATTCAAATCAGACCATGTTGTGGGATCAATAAAATTTAGTTGTACTTTGGTTGGTTCATTTTCCAAATCCTGTTCCTGTACATCTTCATAGGGAGTAAATGTTGGAAAGGACTGGTTAAGATTTGGTCTAGAACCCTCTGAATGTACATTTACACTACCAGATTACATTCTTAGTTACTTTAGTAAAGTTTTCATTTTCTAAAAGTGTCGATGTAGATGGCCTATTTTCAATACCTTGTTTTAGTGGTAGCGCAGTGGTCGAGAGATCCACCTTCTTTTTGATAATGCTTGGCTTAGACAATGTTATCTGCCTCTTGTTGTTTTTTCTGTTTTCAATGTAATTCAAATTTAGCTGGGAAGTGTGTGACAGTTTAGAGGTGAAATATGAAATTTGCTCATTGCCGTGACACTATGATGATATTTATTTGATTAACATTGTTTGTAAATTTGTATAACTTTATTGGTTGATTTGTATGTGAATTAGTGCACTGTGCCACGTGTGAGTGTGTGTGTGTAAATGGAGCCTATTTTTATTCTTAAAGGAGAATTGTATAAGTCTTTTTAACCACACACTTAAATAAATTTCGCAATCTTACATTTTATACATGTATAAAAAATCTACATCTTGATGGCACCCCTCTAGCTCGGCACCCAGGGTGGCCCCCCCCCCTTTATCGCTACGGCCCTGGTAGTATAGATAATCATTGGACTTAAGACGTAGTAGCCAATGAGCATTCAAGGAAAGGATATAACCAATTAAACACCAATATACAAGCAGACGAAAATAACTATCTTCTATGTTCATGTTTGAAATGCTTTGTGGTAGACATGCTTGTTTATTATTTACAAATTTTCTTGGTTTTAGCGTCATTGACTCTGATCATTTAGATACAATTGAAAAAAAAATGGAGAAATATTACATTTTTCATTCTGTTATTGAGAAGTAGGTTTACTATAATATTCATTTCAATAATAAAATCAGAACAAAATAAAAAGCAAATTTGATTTAATAGTACAAACAAATTTAAATTTAGTTAGATTCACATTTTAAAAGATACTGTTTAATTAACATTTACATTTATTAAAGTATTTTCAGAGACATTATCTAGTAGTGAAAAGAGGTTAGACAATTTTCTAAAATATAAATTGTGCACTGTGCCCTATACAATTTACTATTAGTTATGTGTTACACATGAATATTATTCTAGCCTAACCTGGACTTTACTTACTCTACCAGTCACTATACAGCAAAAGGAGGGTTTTCTGTCCTAGACAAAGTGAACAACGCTAACAGATCAGTTATTGCTGACAGTAAACTGAGTGCACTAGTGTTAATGTGCTTTGAAAACAAACAAACTCTTTTGAGGTGACCAAAGCAAGGAAAAAACAACATATTTTAAATTGTTCTTAGAGTACTTTTGTAAGTTTTACTCTTACTTTGTAAATAAAAAATCCTCTTTACTGTACATACTTACAAGGCATTTTATTTAAAATTATTATAGGCCTAACTAACATGTTTATCAATAATTAATAACAAACAATATGCATGGTTGCTAGATATTAATTAGGGTACTAGTTAAGGTACTAGTTAAGGTAAGGGGAGGGGAAGGAGGTTCCTGAATTTACTTTTCCCAGGGTGGCTCTGGGTTATAAAACCTCAATTCACTGACCAGTGTTTGTTGGCGAGGAAAAAGAGAGAGTGTTTGTTGGTGAGGAGAAAGAGAGAGTGTTTGTTGGTGAGGAAAAAGAGAGAGTGTTTGTTGGCGAGGAGAAAGAGAGAGTGTTTGTTGGTGAGGAGAAAGAGAGAGTGTTTGTTGGTGAGGAGAAAGAGAGTGTTTGTTGGTGAGGAGAAAGAGAGTGTTTGTTGGTGAGGAGAAAGAGAGAGTGTTTGTTGGCGAGGAGAAAGAGAGAGTGTTTGTTGGCGAGGAGAAAGAGAGAGTGTTTGTTGGCGAGGAGAAAGAGAGAGTGTTTGTTGGCGAGGAGAAAGAGAGAGTGTTTGTTGGTGAGGAAAAAGAGAGAGTGTTTGTTGGCGAGGAGAAAGAGAGAGTGTTTGTTGGCGAGGAGAAAGAGAGAGTGTTTGTTGGTGAGGAGAAAGAGAGAGTGTTTGTTGGTGAGGAGAAGAGTGTTTGTTGGCGAGGAGAAAGAGAGAGTGTTTGTTGGCGAGGAGAAAGAGAGAGTGTTTGTTGGCGAGGAGAAAGAGAGAGTGTTGAGTGCGGGGCCAAAATCTGTACTTGTGTAATAAATTATTAATATATTTCTTTTATGATATTTTTATTAAATAGTTAGTATTCTTCATTATAAAACTAAAAAAAAAAACATGAATGATAAATATGTTCAACATAAAAATAGATGATTTTCTAAAATAAATAACGACGTTCCCTTGTCGCCAATACAAGAAAGTGCTCTTTATTCGGTAATATCTTGGTACATTTTGTTTAAATTAATAATTTTAATAAATATTTAGTTTCATATTGATCATTTTAATACATATTTAGTTTCATATTGATCATTTTAATACATATTTAGTTTCATATTGATCTATATTTTAGAAATAAATACAACATGCTAATGAAATCAAATATCTTTGCATTAAAATAGTGAATGAAACTCGTATCCCTTATTTAAACCCCTGCACCAACCTTTCTTATTGGTAGCCTAATTCTACCAATAATCAAGCAGTTGGCTATGAAACAAGCGGGCTTATAGGTTCATTTGTGAAGTGGAGTTTAAATTGAGAACACATAAGTACTGACTTTCTTCTTTTATTATTATTTACAGAGCTTATTTTAACTCATTTTCTATGCGTATGTTTTTAGTCTATAACTACGGTCCTTGTAATTATAATATTATGTAGCCTATACTAGAAACTATGATGCTTGATATGCCAAATAATCAGGGTCTATGAACTGACCAAATAAAACACGCAATAGATAATATACTGGCAGCCATCTTGATTCAAACAATTATTAAGACTTAAAACATAATGCCGGTCCCATAAATAATAACGACAGCCCTTTATTTTACAGGGACCGGCATTTGTCTTATGGAGGCCATAGTTACATTTCCTGGTAAAATTAAATGTGTGTGTATGTATGCAATAGAATTATTGTAGAAATAACCAAGATTTTGCCGTCACAAATAATATTTTACTATTATTATTAGTGATACTTTATAAGAATTGATATTATATATTAAAATTGACACTGTAGTTGACTTTCGAATATATTTTAATGCAAATTTAGTGCACTAGAAATTCCTTTTTATGACCATTTTGGGGGATGAAGAGTCTGCCAAACTTGGTTATATAGAATACATACAATTTTCAAAATTAATTTTAAAATGTCAACATATAATGACAAAAAACAACTTAATATGAGATATTTTGTTTTATTATTTATAGATTTAATATTAAGCTATAACATCGTGATGGAAGGACCAGATAAATATCAAGCGTTAAAAAAGGCTCAGAAAAGATAAGGAAATTGTGGCTAAGATAAGGCAACAGAAAATAGATGAAAAAAAAACAAACAATAAAACTTGAAAGTTTGACATAAAAATAAAAGAAAGGTGTGAAAATGAAAATAAAACAAATAGAAAGTTTGAGGAGGTAAATGAGACCAAAAATTATAAACCACACAAACATACAATCACAGAAGAGTGTCAAAAAATAAATCAGCACATGTAAGAAACTAGCATAAGCAATGAAAATATACAAGAAACTACAAAGAAAGAAAAGTCACTAAAAATATTGAATTAAATCCATTAAGGAAAATAAACATTCTCAAAAAACTAAAAGAGCTTAAAGGTGTCTTGCAAAGCACTGGCTGATAGAAGAAAGCATGAGAGAGAAAATAAAAGGAAACAAAGGGCAAAAATGAGTGAAGAACAAAAAAAAGCAAGAAACGTGAAAAGGATAGGGAATATAATAAAGATAAGTGAAGAAAGCTTGATGATGTGACCAAAAGAGAAAAAAGAAGAGTAAGGAAGTTATGAAGGGAACGAGCTCAAAAATTCAAAGAGAAAAGTGGGAAATTGAAAATTGAAAGTGAAAAACTAGAAGAGTTTTTAAATGTAAACACACTACTGGAAAGTGGAGGCAAAAATGAAGTACTGAAACACGTATCACCAAAGATTCAATCTTTACAATCATCCACTGATAACATCATTTCAGATTCAAACTCTTCCAAAAAGAATTGTAGCTGAATAAATTGCAACACCATTTCGGATTAGAGTTCTTCCAGAAAGACTTGTGGCAGAAGAAAGAATTTAAAAATAGAAATAAAGTTTATAGGGATTTGAAAATAACTGAACTACAACTGAGAATAGCCCAACGCCGTGCCTAGAGGTACAAACAAAGACTTTTTAGGTTGAAAGTTAAATGTACCCCATCCCCTAATTCAAAAATTAAGAAATTAGCTGGTAACAGGAAGGTTCCAACACCAATCAAGAAACGTTTAGTTTTTTTTGAATGAATTAATATCGCATTTAGAAAAACAAAAATGTGACACTAAGCAACGTGATAAAAAATATTTGGAACATGCAAAAAATGTGTCATCTAAGAAGTTCAAAGACCCTAGAGTTATAAATGCTGTCAAATCATTGGTTTCCTATAAACTGACAGGAGAGCAGTAGATAAAGCTGCACATCGCAAGAAAAGAAAAAAGACTGTGTCTCTGTATCTGTATATCTCTCCATGAGAAAGTTTTTGGGGGAACATGTGAACAGTCAAATGTTCCTTAGAATAAGAGACTCAAAAACAGACAAACATAAATCTCAAAAACGTATTCTTTTGGATACCATGAAAAATCTGCATCAAAATTATATTCAGACTCATTCTACACAAATATCATATTAAAAGTTTCTGCGTTTAAGACCTTTTTTATTGTGTGTCTAATGCCGTCAGACAGAAAGACAAATGTGTGCATCAAGCACTCTAACATGCAGTACTTGACAGACAAACTAAACAAATGTGTGCATCAAGCACTCTAACATGCAGTACTTGACAGACAAACTAAACAAATGTGTGCATCAAGCACTCTAACATGCAGTACTTGACAGACAAACTAAACAAATGTGTGCATCAAGCACTCTAACATGCAGTACTTGACAGACAAACTAAACAAATGTGTGCATCAAGCACTCTAACATG
>CABFVZ010002956.1:0-17325 GCA_902151445.1 Timema monikensis
AGTTACACAACATGAAGGACATGTAGTAACTGAAAGTCCCAAGGAAGAAGGTGGAGTTACACAACATGAAGGACATGTAGTAACTGAGCGTCCAAAGGAAGAAGCTGGAGTTACACAACATGAAGTACATGTAGTAACTGAGAGTCCCAAGGAAGAAGCTGGAGTTACACAACACGAGGGACATGTAGTAACTGAGAGTCCAAATGTCATAGTTAATTTTACTCAATCGGCGGAACATAATCTTTTTACTGAAAGACCAAATGTGACCCAATTTGAGGGGCAAGGAATTGATAATTCAAGTTTATTGGAGGGTCAAGTATCAACATCAAGTACTGAAAAACAATATTCCATAACTTTAGGAGAACTAGTTACACAAACACAATCCATTCTAGGTTTGGAACTCACTACTCACAAACCATATTTAAATTTATCTGAAGGAGAGAGTGAAAGCCATGTTCCTCACATGTCGACGGAACACACTCCCGCACAAGAACTGTCACATTCTGGAGAGGAGCAGTTGCCCATTGAACAAGACGAGGGCTTTGAACAACACTCTCAAGTTACAGGGGTACCTCCACCACATTTTTACCCTCATAACGAATCTTTCACATCTTCGACTGAAGGAGGAATCATTCACGAAACTTTTGGATACAATATTAGTTCTAGTTCACATTTAGTGTCTGGTACTTCTACTGGCGCCACTGAATCGATCCAAGCACCATACCCTGACCACGAGTCTATGATACCACCTAGTGGTGCTTACCTACCACCCTCCATCGGCGATGACGTTTACGATGAGGAGGATGAGCAACAAGCCTTCGGCCCGGGTACTTGCAGATACGGAGGAAAGGTGTACGTCTCCGCGCAGCAGATCCCGAGAGACGACCCTTGCGACTTTTGCTTTTGTTTCCGTAGCGACATAATCTGCCTCCAACAAAGCTGCCCACCCCCGATACAAGGATGTCGAGAAGAGCCCATTGATGGTTTCTGTTGCCCGAGGTACGAGTGTCCGGTGTCGATGGCCGCAGTAATGAACATTTCTACTACCACCACTACAACCACAACCACATTACCGCCACACTTCTTCACGCACGCGTACACGGGCTCCGCCTCGATGAACGGCTGCCAAGTGTCCGGGAAGGCGTACAAAGTCGGGGATGTCGTTGAATCGGCGTCAGGGCCTTGCCTCCAGTGCAGGTGAGTTGTTTACCTCCATCTTTAGAATCTATGGTTTGACTAGGAGCTGTATACCCACTTCGGTGGTCTCATGGTCTTTGGTGTTATTCTCGTGATAAACTAAACTGCCAGTTTCAGGGATATTAAGGTTTGGATCCTGGTTGGGTGTACCGAGGTTTTTTTTTTCACTAAATGGTTTTACAATCTCACTCCATACAAATGTAGGTACACTTCCTATAAATTCAACCCTCCCTCATGCCTAACATTTTAGCATAATTAGTACATTTTAATTAACTCGTGCAGTTACACGCTAAGCTAAAAAAAATCTTCTTTGATCTATAAAATACTTTTTTTTCTTTAATTGATATAATTTGTTTTAACACTGCGTCTTACAACCTGTTTGGGTTGTACTCACGTGTGCTAATTACACTAATTACACTAATGGGTTAGGGATGAACAAATTTGAGTATAGAGTTAGTGTACCAGATTTTTGCGGAGGAAGAGTAGAAGCCCATTTAGGGGAATCCCACCTCATTACAGCCGACCGGGATTCTATCGGCAGTCCAGTCTCTTGCACGAGTGACTCTTTAAGACTGTTCCAGCACGGAATGGTTCTGTTTAGTGTTCGTTCCACCGGTTGGCAGGAAGCTGGTCTCGATCGGCTGTCTGAAGCTATTAGCAACTGTAATTACTGCTTCCAATCCTACCCCCAGTAATCATTCTCATATGTTGTTGTACCTTCACGTCTGAAATAACTCCCCATCTCTGCGTAGTAACAAGCATTGAAATGAGGATATAAGGGCCAGGCCTCAACACTCACGATCAAAACCCAACAAAACACATCCCTGAAATGTTCGAGACACATCAGCCCCCTCCTTAACTCGCCAACTCAGTGTTTTACTGTCTCTTGCCAAAGAAAGGGTCTGATATGCTTCGAACATTTCTGGGATGTGTTTTGATGGTGAACTTTCTGAAGCCAACATTTTCCCGAGGAGCATTATGTTTTCTTATTTCATTAAGTCCCTTTGGCAATTAATTGTTTAAATGTGTAAATTAACTTGTGAACATTAATTTGGTTCTAAATAAACATTGAATATTTATTGAAAAATATTACAAATAGATACATTACTAACATTTATAATGATAATGATAATGATAATACACCTGGACCTGGAATTGAACACGGGATACACTACATGTCATTCACAGACTCTACTTTAAACCATGAGTGAAGAATGTGTGTGAGCACAGAGCACTTCCATAGCTCATTGGTGGAGAATTGATGTGCTAAGCCAAGTGTCCTTGGTGCGATTGCTGTGTCCTTGGTTCGATTGCTGTGTCCACGTGTCATTTTTCAAATTTACAAACATATTTTTATTATGTTCAGAATTAGAGTGAAGTTTATCACATAAATACAACAGGCCCCTAACATCTTCACCTTATCCGTGACGGACATTGGTCGACACGTGGTTGTGCTAGGTCAATTTATTTGTAGTGAAGTTAGAACCATCTCGGACCAACCTAATAATCTTTCATGTGATTGGTAGGTGCGGAGGAGACGGACAAATGAGGTGTGACCCGCAAGTGTGCAACCCTCAACCGATGCTCAAGAAGATGATACTAGCGGCGGCTTCGAGACGAAGATGAAGTCCACTCCCGCTCTCTAGCACGGCTACTTTCTCAACTAGAGCTTGATCCGCAACTCAGCGATATAATGTCAGGAACAAACGACAACTCGGACGAATGCTTTCTTGTCAAGAACCGAAAATACGGCATTTAACGTGGTAGAAGAAAAAAAAAAGATTACTTGGGTGCCAAATAAACATTCGACATTTATTAAGTCACAGAAGGAGCATGCTAAATACTGAGTCTGTGCCTTTAATGTGGCCCACCCTAATCTTTGTTTGAACGCAATATTCTCTCCCCCGACCCCTTCTTACAAATATTAAAGACAATTGTTTTTAGATGTCGACTTGATTGTTCGGGTTGGTAAACATTTTACCAAACACGAGCCCTTGATTATGTATATTTAAAGTGTATACGATGTAAAAATAATTGAATTACGCACAATATTATCTCGGTTAGAAACATTTTGTGATCAACAGACTGATGTGTTAGATAATCGTAGATAAATCTTGTGTTATTTTTTAAAAGTATGTGCGTGGAATTTTTTTTGTTACTTCTTTAAATTCTCTTTGGTTTATGCCATATTAAATGTAAGGAACGTTGATATTATTCATCGATTAATGGTAGATATTATTTCTCAAGCTCTGCCTCTGCTTCACAAGTGCTGATAAAATGGAATAACACAATCAGTGGATGTTCATTCCAAAGGACTAATAACTGGAAAAATAAAATAAAATTGTTGTTTCATGAAACTTAGAGTGAAAGTACAATGTTTAGTATGCCATAACAATGTTTGAATTGTCAATCTATTTCACAGGTATTCCCTCAGCACTGTGCAAGCAATTTCCTAAGTCGTTTGATTTGTAGAAGTGAGCAGAATTTTAATCTGCAATTTTTTATATAAATAATGTATATCTTTTTTTTATGTGTGAAAATATTGATGCATTTCTACTTCTTGAACATTTAGGGATAGCAATATGTGTAAATTTCTAATTATCTACAACCTATAGATACGTATTAGTATTTTTTAGTATTTATAATATAATATTATACATTTTTAAATCAATGGGAGTTTTCGTGAATAAGAATAAATCAATGTAACAAATGTGACCATTTCTGTTCATCGAAAAAACTCTTTTTTTTACAAATAAAAATATTTTATGTGAAGTTTGTACACTTTATTCAATGTCCGTCCAAGATGTAAGCAAGCCAGGAGTGGCCAAACTTACGGATCCAGTGATTCACTCCGGAGTAAGAGAGGCCTACTACGGAGCTAAAGGCTTATATTGTGTATAAAAACTTAGTCCTTTCATTGACTAAAACCGACTTTTTCATCAAAATACTTTTTTTAGCACCGCGTCTTAGTACCCATTTGGGCTATACGCTTATGTACTAATAGATTAATTATTTTAGAGAGTAGGAAGGTTATACTTAGAGGAAATGTAGCCACATTTACACAGAGAGTGGAAAATCACCCTGAAAACAATCGACCGAGATTCAAATCTCAATTTCCCTGTAATCGGTAGTCTAGTCTACTGCGAGAGTAGCGCCTTAAGCCATGTAGCCACTGAAGTGGGTGAACTACATATTATCTAGTTAAACTGAAAAAAAGTATTTTTTCATCAAACACTCGAAGTTGATGCACGACACTAAATAATATTAGGATATTTTGTTGAATGAGTGTTGGTAAATACTATGGCAGAAACAAAGGCAGGATTGTAAATGTCCTTAAGGGCTCGTTGACACGGTCTTAGTGGACTAATGCAAGTTTAGTAGTATTAGCTTACTAACATGTTAGTTGTGTTGACACGGTGTTAGTGGACCAATGCAAGTTTACTAGTATTAGCTTACTAACATGTTAATAACATGTTAGTTGTGTTGACACGGTGTTAGTGGACCAATGCAAGTTTACTAGTATTATCTTAATAACATGTTAGTTGTGTTGACACGGTGTTAGTGGACCAATGCAAGTTTACTAGTATTAGCTTACTAACATGTTAGTTGTGTTGACACGGTGTTAGTGGACCAATGCAAGTTTACTAGTATTAGCTTACTAACATGTTAGTTGTGTTGACACGGTGTTAGTGGACCAATGCAAGTTTACTAGTATTAGCTTACTAACATGTTAGTTGTGTTGACACACATTTTTCACTTGTATTAGTATTGCTTCTAAAAACATGGCTGAAAATGAAGGTGTGCTAGCTGATCACTCTATTGGGGCAATTTTTTTTTATCAGTGCGTCTCATTTCTCGTTCGGATTATTTATACGTATAGGCCTATATTAATTACGGTTATGTGCTAGGATCTAGAAAGGGAGAATATAGAATAAGAATGGGTGGCCAAATAAATTACAATTTTTCAGTAAACGCAATGCATCATAATTAGTTGACCTGTATAAAAAAATTGTTTTGTATAAACAACATAAAAAAGTTAGTGATTAGTATATCTCATATTTCTTAATTCCTTAATAGTTTAAAATGTATTTCAGTTGATCCCAAATGATGATTATATTATTTTTCTTGATTTGTTAACTCACTTAGCATACATGATAAATAAAATTAAACTCAAATAAGGTCAATAAATCCCAATTCAACCCTCGGTTGGGCATTCTTTTAAATAGGCCTAACGCAGGTTTTTTTAACCCTGTTTTAAAATTTGGTATACCAGTAACAAAATATTTTGTTAAATTTTAGCTTGCTAGGTCTAAAATATTACTTAAAAATAATTAATTAATTTGTAGATTGGTTTAAATATAAACGATCTGGTTTGCTATGCAATAATAATATTATGTTGTGTATCTATCTACTCAAGTTGCCAAAGTATTACTACAAAGTGTTTGAAGTGTGTGGGCTGAATATTATTAATTAAAACTTATAAAGATTGGTTAAAGGGTCAAATACAAAGATTGGAAAACGTGCCCAAGATTTTGTGTGAAAACCACCGGCCATTCATACCTTACTTGCCAATAACGCGAATATTATGTTGCCGGAACTAATCACGGTACTACAATGTTGTATTATAGTTTGTCATTGTATGTAAAAAAAATTACACATACCGCGATGATTGATAGGAAATAATGGTTTGATAAAATTATTGATTACATTTGCTTACTGATATTAAATTATGTCTCTCATGAGGCACATTTCGAATATTTACGTAGGCCTAACATTTTATTTTGGAAACTTCTAGAAAATATGTACACCTGATATCACTTTACAATATCCTCTAGTGCAATATCCCTCGCATTTTTATCTTAATAAATTCGGTGCTTAAAATTGCACAAAAACTCATTCTTTTCATAACATTCCACAAATAAGTGTCCCCCGCACAACCAATCTTTTAGTTGCCGCCATTTTGAATTGTCTATTTGCATTAGTAAAGTTGGAAGGTGACCAACTTTTTCACTTGCAAGTGGAGTCGCTTGTCTGTCTGTTTACACGGTGCAAGCTGTGCGCGCGCAGCCAAGTTAATGTACTTGCATTAGTCAACTAATACTGTGTCAACGGAGGCTTAAGTAGGACAGCTTCAATATTTAGATCTTATAATCTCCAGGTGATGAAAAAAAGACCGGCAAACCCTCGCTTTCATTTTCTTTTCTCCGTCTGTTATAATCAATTACCAAGGCAATCGACTCAATAAGCGGCCACATTTGACTGTTTGTCTACCTCTGATGTCAGCAGTTGCAAAAATGATCCAATGTTTCATATCATTTCTTACCAAACTGTGCAACAATAAACTCGTCAATAGAAATTGATAAAAATAAGAAAATATAAACTAAGTGAATAAAGCCCACCTAGGTAAAGAGAAAAATTTTTGGTAGGAATCCCATACACAAATGAGACATCTTTATTCCGGCTTCTAAAGTGGAAATAGTACCAAACAAAATTAAACATAGTTTTTATGTTTATGAATTATTGCCTCCATCATAAAAAAAAACTCAATTTTGAATTAGAAAAAGACTGTTTAAATCACTGTGATAAACTGTTGTTGGAACAAAATTTCTCACATATTTCTTTGTGTGTGACTACTCTAGAAGACGGAAGAAAGTAAGATGTCAATTTTGTGCATTGGACTCGAAACACGCCTTTTCCTCTTTCCCTAGATGGTCTTTATTCATTTAATAGTTTTATTTTTTCTTATTTTCATCATTTCCCACCATTGTATAATCCTTTAGCCACTGGGTCTTCTCAATGTTAAACATTTAACTCATAATAACTCATGTTAAGAGCTATCCCGTTTGTGGCTTATTATTATTATTATTATTAGCACCGCATCTTACTACCCATTCGGGTTATACGCACTTACGCTAATGTATAATGGTAGGGTGATTGTGAGATGAAATGGAGGACCTACAGTTTAACAACAGTTTAACGTGGGATCCGAACCACGGTGGAGACCTGGCATTCCACACATTCACAAGATGTCTTGTCAGAGGTGAAGGAAGGGTTTGTCAATCAGATAAATCTGTGCCTGGACCGAGGATTGAACCCCGGCCACCAGCACAGTTGTGGCTCATTCATGTGTCCATTAGAGATTTGTTTTTCCTCGTCATTTATTGGCTAACCGCGAAGGAGTTTGTGAAGGAGCCCTGCTGAGCTTGAAAACATCACAAACTTCACTATTTTATTATTTTTACCATTGCGCCTTTTTTAACTGTTAAGGTTATATGCATATATACTAATTATGCTAATGTTCAGTGATGTGCAAGGTTGAATTAGAGAAAGTGTACCCACATTTGTGTGGAGGAGGAGTGGAAAACGGTTTAATAAAAACCATCCTCAAATACATCCGACCGGGAATCAAACCTCGAGCTCCTCGTAGTCAGCAGTCCAGTCTATTGCGGGAAAGACACTTTAGACTATCTGACCACTGAAGCGGGTAGGATAATACAAAGTAAGAAATGGTAACACTTAATGATAGTAGAGATAATACATTTAATAAGTGTAATATTACAGGCAGAAAATAGTCTTAATAGTGTGCATCCCCTTCCTATCAAGTTTGTGATACAGTCCGCCCGAAATTGTAAATTTAAACAAACATTATTGCACGCAGATCATTTCTGGTGAAACATTAATGGAGATAAAATGTTACACATTTCCGGCATATCTTGGTATTTTCATTTCCCTCTAACTCCCAAACCTCCCGTGAGCCGGGAGTCGAGTTGGGCCTGCTACGATGAACAGTCTAAATGGTAAACACAAACAATAGTGATTTGTGTGTGGTGTTTTGAATTTTATAAAATTCACATAAAACTATTATACTATACTTTTAGTATTAGATATCATTGTGATTTAAAATAGGCTAAGGAGAAGGTTTGAAGATATGTATCAGCATTAGTGTGCAAGTAGGAAGGTAAAAACAGAAAGGAGTAGATGTGAGAAACTGCCTGGCTAGATTTTGAGCAGTGTTCAAGTGCATTGTGAGTCGGACTGCTTGAACATCACTGCAGTCAATACCTTACCAGCCATTGGTTCCTTGCAGCAATACACCGAAAAATATACTTTAGGAAAGAGATGGGGCAAATAATCAAGGCAAGGCCGCGGCCATTTTAGGTATGTAATGTACACTTTATGACTCGAATGAATCTAGAGCAGCTACAACAACCAGCCCCCAGACATTAATTCATCACTGTGAGAGGAGAAACACACATTATACCACTATGATGATACAACAACCAGCCCCCAGACATTAATTCATCACTGTGAGAGGAGAAACACACATTATACCACTATGATGATAAATTTTTTGGCTGTGCTAGGAATCGAGCCAGGGACTCTTACTAACTGTAACCAGAATACAATTTCGGTGAATACTGAATTGTTGAAAGTAAGATCTATAAATTACCTCAATTTTAGTTTATATTAAGAGGCACAATAAGTCACTCAAATGATGTGTCCTCTTTGGGAATGTGCCAGAACCATTTTTTCAATTCGAGACGGTCGAGAAACGAGATGAGAAAACATCCTTTGAAAGTAAAAAAAATTAAATTATGTTTACTGAAGTAAATAAGGTTCCTTTTTGACACCAGAGCTGGCGCTTGATTTAGACTGTCTTATATAGCTCATTCAAACATTCGAGATATAATATGCACACATTTTAAATGTAATTAATAAAATAGTGACAGGTAGTTACAATGAACATTTATAATTTAATTGTATAGCGTAACAGCTTATATTGTTAAAGTTTGATATTCAAAAACAATAATGGGGGTGGGGGGTGGGGTGAGCCTATTTTTTGGTTATTATGGTGTTATAGGAAATAATAAATTCTCGGTTTGGGTTTTTAATTTCTTAAGATCATCATAAGCTTTTTTTTTTTTTTCTCTCAAATTTTGGAGATATTTTTTGAGTTTTGCACATCCCTACTTCTCTTTTTTCCACGAGCAAAGGCTGAACAGAATTTATATCTTGTTTAAAAAAGCAGTTTCAAACCTTAGAACTATGTTGATATCATTTCGCTATTTAATTTTCTTTATAAATTAGTACCATATTACAAATAAGCAAAGTGAAATTTTCAAATGCACCTAGGATCCTTGCATACTCCCTTCAACCACATCCATAAGAAGAGTCATACATGTTCTTTTATTCTTAAAACTGTTAATATTTCTCTTTTCCACACATTCAGCCATGTCTTACATGGTCTAACCCTTCCTTTTGATCCCTGCACTCTACCTTCATATATTTGCTTCGTCGCTCGTTCCACACTCATCCTGTCAACGTAAGGTTCTTCCTTCACGTTGACAGGTATTGGATAACTTCTCAAACCTCACTTCATTACCGACCCGACTCTGTCCACATACAATCCTTGGATATCTCGGTCCAGCCCCATGTCTGCCCCATGTCTGCCCCTGAAGGTACTTTTAATGAATGTCAAGTGATAAGCCTGGCCTTAAAAAGTAGTCAACAGTTTTTCTGTGGTAATATTTTACTTCTACTCGTACTTTAAAACATTTATGTTTAATACAATTAATTAAGGTGATGGGGAAGTGCAGGAGGATGCAGAGAAGATCCATTTGACCCCCCTCTCCCCTGGGTCTGTCACTGGATTAGCTATATCACAATTATAAAAAGAGGTGTGATAAAATTATCTGATTTATTTACACTGTAATACATTATAAATATCAAACATGTTTATTTATTAATATAAAGTAGAACATTATGTGCAGCAAATAACAATTCTAATGACTACAAATGTTGATAAGCACAATCATCGTCAGGTAACAAACAACCGTCTGGGTGATTCACGTGGAACCAGCAAAGTTTGGTTCTACAGCCTGTACCGGTTATGTCGCTCCTTCTTCTAGGGATCCTTAGCTGAATCGTGCCTTGCTCCACCTTAAAGACCCAGGGATGATTTTTCAGGAGTGTCTGCAGACCGCTACACTGTTTCTTCAAATGTTTCAACTTTTCTCTGGGAAGAGCCTGAGCGACCTCGTTCAACATCAGACATCCGCCGGCGTTCCACATCCTTTCTTCGCCGTCGATACTCGCCACCGAGATATTGCGATGTTTGTTCAGCAGAATTCTACTAACAAGACAAACTATATCTTCAAGTAGACCCTTATCAAGCTGCGTACAGTTACGAACGACTTCCTTATCCCCCCTCGGCTTGAATTCCGACCAATAACCCTCCGAAGATGTCAGACTGTTCCTTACTTTGTTTTTAGAGCCTCTAGAATTAATAAACTCTTGTATTGTCCGGTCGGTCTTCTCGGCTCGGTCCGCGTCGTAGCGGCGCTCGTACCCAATGAAACAGATCCTCTTTGTCGAAGGGATCCTTAACCTGTCGACACTCGTCGTGAAGCCACAGACCTCGCAGACGGAGAGGACATAGCTCATGTAGTCGCTGTACAGACTGCGGGAGGAATTCTCTCGCTGGTATTTGCTGCCGTCAAACTCGTAAGCGCAGCAGGGGAGGAGGAAGAAACGACAAGAGGGGGAACTGCGGGCAGCAATGACAGGTATCCACGGAGTCAGCTCGTCTGAATGGTTCCCAATCAACCAATCAGCTTGCGGGAACAGAGAGCTCGCACACGGAGTGATGGTACGTACCTAGGGGGTACAAGAAACAGCATCAACTTTTAATCCAACCTTTTATGTTTCCAACATAATTCGAATCTTTGTTCACTGACTCGAATCAAATCCAAATTAAAGATTTCATAAGGAAAGTATTTCAAATTGAATCTGAATAAAACAGTTTTTATAATTAAATGTTATTATATACTGATTGAATTTTAGGCTAAATTATATAAATATTTTAATAAGTTCAATAAAAAATAAGGTCGATAATAATAATCTATTTTAAATATTACAAGATTCACAAGTTTCTATGGTCAAGTCAAATAACGGATCTATGATCTATGAGGATGGGAAAATAGAGGTTGTTCAAGAAAATGTTGGAAATGAAATATGTGGGGAAAAGACCGAAAGGGAGAACAAGAAAGAGATGGAAGCAATTAGAGGAGGAAGAGGGGTGTAAGAATAGAGGAAGGAGTCATTTCACTAAACTGACCCGGCAACAGGCTGGAGACAGTAAGTTGATGATGATGTTTTATGCACGAAAAAATATATTGAGTTAATTTATATAATTTTATGAACTAAAGTTTCTTAGAAAATGTTTTATTGCACAATTGTTTGTAATATTTCATTCTAATCTAATACGTCAATGATGGAGAGATCGAGGTTCAAATCTTGGTCGGGTGTACCAACTTCTAAAGGGGTTTGTTCCAAATTGATTTTCCATTTCCCTCCACACAAATGCGGGTACATTTCCTCTAAATATAACCTTGTTAGTTCTTAAAACTAATTGCATAATTAGTACATACGTGTATAGCCCAAACGGGTGGTAAGACGCAATAATAAAAAAAAACAGATTTTTTTTTCATATAAACACAATTATTGCAGCGAACATAGCAGTTCAAGATGGCTGTATCGTACATTAATGGAGTATTTTAGTTGTCAACATGTTTAGTGTCAAAGTCATGTTGAAGTTTTGCCCACTAATAAGCCCTACAATTGAAAATGTTTGGTAAACGGAAACAAATCGAAGCAATATTTGTAGTTTTAAAATATCTCCACTATGTCCAACTGGATCTCAGTACCTCTAGCTTTGTGGAAGAAGGGTACATGTCCCAGATTCTTCTCCTCCTAACATCCAATCCCAGGCCCGGATGACCCTCTTGTGTCAGAATGTGCACAAGAAGACCGTTTCCACAGCCCAAGTCAACGAAATATTGCTTTCTGTCCATGAGCCCCTTGTGTTCTCTCTCTTTCTCCCAAACTAAGAGAAGGTACGTCGCTATGGCAACATCTTCGTACACAAACTTGTGAGGGTCGGTCACTTCTGGCCAGATCTGGAACAAAATCATATTCTGGCACTCTTTAGTCAGCCTGCACGCGACATTCTCTTTGTGCGTTCTGAGCGCATGACATAGAACGCACGGCCAAACATTGAGGAGGTAGCTTCTGTTGAAGGATAGGAGTACATTTTGGGGTGAGGTTGACCTCCCAATATAGATAATAGGGAGGGTGCGAAGTACACTTTTTAATCTGAACCGAGCTAAGTCTAATATATAAAATATTATTAAAGCCAAATTGAAGGTTTAATGTTTTTGATCAAGTGTTTTATGCATACTATGCATAATTTTATAACTTTATGCACTAAAATCGGTTAGAATATTTTTTATTGCGCAAATGTTTGTGATATTTTGTTTTAATCTGATAAACCAAGTTACTATCAAAAGGAGGTATAATAACATAAGTTGAGATATTTTAACCGTCAATATTTTTACCGACCAAGTTTCATAATTATTGTTGAAGGTGAAATTTGTTTTGAAGCCAAGTCAAAAGTTTCAAAGCTTCCCACACCCTTATTAGTCTGTGCGTCGTGCGCTGATGTTCGGAGAGTGGGCGTTTAATACCTCAAATAATATTTTTCTGATTGACTTGAGAGGGGTAGCAAGATCCATCACTGACCTTGACCATCTCCTTTCCGTATTTCTTCTTGAGATGTTGGTACAAGGTGTTGTACTCCTGTACGGGGACCAGCGAAAGGGACGTAGCGGAGGGCGAGGATTGGCCAGGAGTGGCCGAGTCTGCCCACTTTACAAGTCTAGAGGGGCAGATAACAAACATCTGGACCAATACAGTTGCGATATTCACTGACACCCACAACTTACCAGGAGGAGGTCCTTCGAATCCATGAGACTACTCAAGACTCAATTCAAGGAAATTTCAAACATTATCATCTTCTTTTCAAAATTTTGAAAATTAATGTTCGAGAGATTTTATGATGATGCTTAGTAGTAGTTTAACCTTACATGTTTATACACCCATTTCGGTGGTCGAATGGTCTAAGGTGTCTCACTCACAATGGACTGACCAGAAGATGAAAGGGAGATTGATGTTCGAATACGGGTCGGGTGGTTTTTCCTAGAGGGTCTTTCAAACAGACTCCTTGCAAATGTGGCTACGCTAAATCCAAATTCAACTTCCTGATCCTTAACATGTTAAGAGTAATCAGTACCTAACATACAGACAGTGACATGATTAATTTGTCTTAGTTAACGGGCGTACAGCAGAAAGGTATTGTTTGCCTTCACACACATCACTTATGAAGGCAAGCTTTCTTCTCCATCTGGTTCACAAGTTGTGATTAATACACGTCTTGTCAGAGGTGAAGGAAAGGTTTGGTAATCAGATAAATCTGTGCCGGGACTGAGGATTGAACCTCGGACCCCAGCACAGAAGTCCGACATCTTAATCCTAGACCACCAGCTCATCGAGAGTGGAAAACAATTTCGGAAAAACCTTCCTCAGTACACCCGACCAATGTTCGAACTCCGATTTCTCTGTTATCGGCAGTCTAGTCCACCAGGAGAGTGACGCCTTACACTATTCGACCACCAAACAGGTGTTTATATATATCACTGTACCTTGGTAGCAAGTGTTCCTTGAGCCATACAGCACTTCTCTCCTCAAGACTAACTTCTCTCACATACACAGATATATTCCCGTCCTCGTGGTGTAAGCCATACGGGAAACCGACACACACCGAGGGAACCTCTGCCCCAGATCTGTCCCCAAGAAAGGTTACTTGTCCAGCAGCCCAGTCTAAACACACAAATATTAGGACAATATTGAGGATAAGATCATAACAGGGTGTCCGGTAAGGGTGTTCAAAACTTTGACCGGCTTCGAAACAAATATCGGCTTTGAGAAAAATATCCCAGTGTCAACATTTATACAAATCTTCACCAATAAAAATATTGAGCTTATGATCAATTAGGTATTGCCTTTCTGAGCTGTTATGTACATAGCAAGTTAGTATTCATGTGGAAATAAATATTGAGCAATTGAAATGCAAGCTGTGATTATAGCTTAGTGTATCAGAATAAAACAAAATACTACAAACAATAAAGCAATAAAACCTTTTACAAGTAGGTTTAGTGGATAGTGTAATATATAAACAACCAAAATATAATATATTTTTAAGCTTAAAACAACAACTAAACATGTTCTAGCATCGATATGGCTTCGAGAATATTTCATATGTTTGATACAAGTTGGCTTTGGATTGAAAACGTGGACTTGGCACCCATTTTGTGTCCAGTTAAAACTTATTTCATAATTCCTAGACTAGAGGTTTTTCAGAGTCAATATTCTGAAATTATGTCACTCTAGAAGGGGTTACCGAGCGATACAGGGGTGGAAACACGACGCGAGAATCACATGTTGACTTCGTGAGGAGGGGTTAGTCTGTTCAACAGGGACAACTGTCAACTGTCAACTGTGTTAAAGAGACTTACGGTCAGCATCAACTGGAAAAGAAATGTTATTTTGATTTTTGTAAATGAAAGTTGTGTTTTTCTTTTAGTGAATATGGACAAAAAATTCCAGAAATTGTGTAGAAATCCCTGAATTTTCTGAGAGGATTTGAGGGTCTCATCCCTAACCAAACTGTAGGTAGGGATGCTTACCAAAGAGAGCTCTTACCAAACTGTAGGTAGGATGCTTACCAAAGAGAGCTCTTACCAAACTGTAGGTAGGATGCTTACCAAAGAGAGCTCTTACCAAACTGTAGGTAGGAATGCTTACCAAAGAGAGCTCTTACCAAACTGTAGGTAGGGATGCTTACCAAAGAGAGCTCTTACCAAACTGTAGGTAGGGATGCTTACCAAAGAGAGCCATTTCCAGCCCCTTTGCGAACTTGTCGTTGTTCCTAGGAAGCAACAGCTTCAATGTGAGGGTTAGGAACGTCCCGGTATTTGTAGCAGCCCCGTCCAACACAAGGTCGGAAGTCCCTAGAACCTCCACCCCTGCCTGCTTCAACTGCATCACCAGTGCATCTCGTGAGGCCTCGGACCACCCGGATGCATCCAGCTCGGCCAATAAGCTCAGGAGATCAGGACGAGGAACGACTCGCACAGACAAGAGAAGAATCGAACCATAGAGACGACGATTGATGAGGTGGGGACTGTTGTGCCAGAGGGCGGCTGCCCACCAGAACTGTTCCCTAGTGGCAGTCGTGGGGCTACTGGACAGCAACGTCGCATTCTTCAACATTGCACACTAACTGGCTTTCTTTAACTACACTTTAGATTTGGAGGTCTCGATCTTGTACTGGAACACAACAGTAAATATTTATTCATTCATAAATAATAATAATAATAATAATAATAATAATAATAATAATAATAATAATAATGACAAAGTACCTGCAATGGTGGTCGCGTAATCTAACCCATCACTCGTGTTTAACTGGATTCCTAGTGAGAAGATCAAAGTTCAAATCCCAGTCAGGTGTACTGAGGTTTTTTTTACCCTAAATAGTTTCCCACTCTCCCTACATGCAAATGCATTTATTTTAAAATCAAACCCTCCTCATCCTTACTGTATCCCATAAGTGTAATGTTTATTTATGTAGCCAGAATAAGTACTAAGAGGCGGTGAACAACTAAACGTGTGTGGGTTAGTGTTAGCTCTAAGACGTAGTCAGTCACCTTCTTCAACACCCAATCAGCATCCTGCAGAGCCCTCTGGATTATCTGTTGCACACGCTCAACATCTGTCTCCAGCTGGTGTTGCTTGTAGCTCTGAAAACAGTCAGTCAACATCTTACACTGCTCACAGCATGATCAACATCTGTCTCTAGCTGGTGTTGCTCTGAAAACAGTCAGTCAACATCTTACACTGCTCACAGCATGATCAACATCTGTCTCCAGCTGGTGTTGCTCTGAAAACAGTCAGTCAACATCTTACACTGCTCACAGCATGATCAACATCTGTCTCCAGCTGGTGTTGCTCTGAAAATAGTCAGTCAACATCTTACACTGCTCACAGCATGATCAACATCTGTCTCCAGCTGGTGTAGCTCTGAAAACAGTCAACATCTTACACTGCTCACAGCATGATCAACATCTGTCTCCAGCTGGTGTTGCTCTGAAAACAGTCGGTCAACATCTTACACTGCTCACAGCATGATCAACATCTGGCTCCAGCTGGTAATGGCCGTAATGAAACCACCAAAAAGAAGGCACCAAAGTCGTTCCATATCAGAACTAGACAGTTTATTGTATAAGCATGTCAGTAGCTACCAGACCTGACATTTCAAATTCCGTAAGATATTTGAGCCAATTTAACGAGCGTTTCAGCAAGGATCATTGGCTAGCTTCGAAACAATTCTGTGATATCTAAAGGGTACAAAATACTTCTCACTTAATTTTAAAAGGTCATGTGAACCTATTGTAGGATTTAGAGATGTTGATTGGACGGATTATACAATTGAACGAAAATCCTTCACTGGCTAGTGCTTCAAGTAAGCAGGCGGGACCATCAGCTGGGAGTCTCTCAACCAAAGCAGAATATACAGGGTGTTCTCCTGTAAGCAGTGTTTTCACTTTGTGATTTCCAATAGTGGACCTTTTAGACTCCCTGCGCTAGTTCCATGTTTCTCCACCAGTACTATAATGACGCCAGTTATGTCTTTGTCTGTTTCCAGCTAGGCTGCAACAACATAATTAGTTTTCTACCGGTATTTTATTGCTTATTATTTATTTATTTTTGCTTTTTTTTCTAAACAATACTATAAGATATATATATATATATATATATATATATATATATGCCTACGTGGAAAGTAATTTTTCATAAGTGTGAGCATAGTCTACTAGGTCTATGTTTTCCCAATTATGTAATTAATGTTTACTCAAAATGATTCTTAGACAATGCGACGATTTTCTGGAACAAAGCTAACACATTTAAAAGAACCTTTCACTATGTCCATAAAGGAAGCCATTCAGGCCTATTTAGAGCAACTTGATATTGACCTGCGTGCACCTTGCTATTGAATAATAACCGGACACCCAAACAACTTTCTATGGACACAATTGTTGGTTCACGCTCTAAGCATATAGATATTAAGGAGCAATTCATCCGGGAAACTGAGTCGTGGGAACATCAAAGTGGCGTATTGCCTGACCGGAATAGGCTAACCTAGGGTGTTTCTGGTCCAACATTTGTGTG
>CABFVZ010002956.1:25266-43169 GCA_902151445.1 Timema monikensis
CGGAGAGTAGAGTAGGCACTATGACTAAAACTAGTTCTATGACATAATATCTATGAAACAGGCAATATGCTCTAGTTTTCCTGTGAATTAGGTACCACAACAAAACTTTCTCTAGATATTGAATGGAGCCGCCCTTCAACAGGTATTTTACCAAAGCAGTTAGGAAACAAGATGCTGACCTTGGCGACACTGGAGTCAGGTTCAAGTTCGTGTGATCAGGAATGTGACTGTTGATACTTTTTACCGTTAGTTTTGGTCCAAAGCAAACTCATTTCTGACACAGAATCTATATAAGAAGTGTTTTGATAGTTATGTAAATATACTTTTAACTTGTTTGATGCTTTTCTGTTTGTTCTGTTTGTACTGTTTGTATTAGTACAGGATCTATAAACAATCTTGACACAACATCCAGCTGTTAATTCAGCACCGTGAAAGGGAAACTACAATTTCCCAAATGATGACTGTTTCGACCATACCAGGAAACAAACAAGGGACCCTTAACTTGGTGGGCAGATGAGCTACTCGCTGAGATGAGGTGTCGGATAAACCTCGCTTGGTAAACGCGATGGTATCGGGTTGTTGGCGGGCTAAGATCCTACAAGTTTCTCTACCGAATCAAGTACTGAGAGTCTCTCGTGTAACTGAACTGCGAGTCTCGGTTGAAAAAGGACCGGTCGAAAATTAGAAGGCGTGTGTGAGGTCAAGAAACTTGCACGGACGTCTTGTTTACAAGGCTGGACAGGTGGTCTTCCCAACAGGGACCTTTACGTAAGGCTGGCTCTATATTCTCTGTATTCATGCACGGCGGATAACGCGCGGTACATCAGCTTAGAATGAAACGTATCAACGAGTCAACCATTTAAATTAACCCAAGCTCGTGTATCTACTAGATCAGGGGTTGTTAAACCGGTGGTCCGGGAATGGGATTCAAGGGGTCTGTGACCCGAACACAAAAAAGTTACAAATTGTAGATCAAAGCTTGGATTCAATAACAAAGTTTCCTGTTTCTTCAACAGGCAGGTGTTCATACCTCGGCGCCATCCAAACAAAATATAAAATAGATGGACTGTCAAAGCTTGCTGCACTGTTGAAGACTGCTCCACAACTTCAACTTCATATTCAAGAAAAACAACAGAACCCTTTTTCATGGACTTTTTAATTTTGAACTGTTTCTAAAGTTCACTTTGAATTTATTTCACTGTTATTCATGAAGTTATCATTAATTTTTGCATAAAAAGGTAAAATGAGAGACAAAATGCGATGTAAAGATTGTAATTTAGTTTTTCGGAAAATTTTAATTTTTGGTTAAAGAATTAAAAAGAACTTACAATTTAAATAAAACTGAAATTTTATTAGTGGTTGCACATCTTCAAGTCATCGCATTGCAATTAAAGTTCTCATTTGTAAATTTTGACCAATAAAAAGGGTCAATAAATTGGGTCAAAAAGGTTCGACACTTTCGTATTAAATATTTTGACTTACGGTTAAAACTTTTGAAATTGTATTGGCAGCTGCACATCAGGTAGCTCGGTGTTAGCTCGAAAGATGTGGGATAGCTCAGGAGCTAGACTTAGCTCGGTGCTAGCTCGCAAGGTGTGGGATAGCTCAGGAGCAGACCTAGCTCGGTGCTATCTCGCAAGTTGTGGGATAGCTCAGGAGCTAGACTTAGCTCGGTGCTAGCTCGCAAGGTGTGAGATAGCTCAGGAGCTAGACTTAGCTCGGTGCTAGCTCGCAAGTTGTGGGATAGCTCAGGAGCTAGACCTAGCTCGGTGCTATCTCGCAAGGTGTGAGATAGCTCAGGAGCTAGACTTAGCTATCTCGCAAGGTGTGAGATAGCTCAGGAGCTAGACTTAGCTCGGTGCTAGCTCGCAAGGTGTGGGATAGCTCAGGAGCTAGACTTATCTCGGTGCTAGCTCGCAAGGTGTGGGATAGCTCAGGAGCTAAACTTAGCTCGGTGCTAGCTCGCAAGTTGTGGGATAGCTCAGGAGCTAGACCTAGCTCGGTGCTATCTCGCAAGTTGTGGGATAGCTCAGGAGCTAGACCTAGCTCGGTGCTAGCTCGCAAGTTGTGGCATAGCTCAGGAGCTAGACCTAGCTCGGTGCTAGCTCGCAAGTTGTGGGATAGCTCAGGAGCTAGACCTAGCTCGGTGCTAGCTCGCAAACAAGATGTGGGATAGCTCAGGAGCTAGACTTAGCTCGGTGTTAGCTCGCAAGGTGTGGGATAGCTCAGGAGCTAAACTTAGCTCGGTGCTAGCTCGCAAGATGTGGGGACTCATGGCAGATTATGATCGCGGCACTGAATAGTTTAGTTTATCGGTACTCAGCTTTCCAACAGCGATAAGAGAAACTTGTTGATAAGGAAACGTGTTGATAAGAGAAACATGTTGATAAGAGAAACATGTTGATGCTCCGGACCTTAATCGTTTTGTTTTCCATCTCTTGATATGGGTACACTAGTTTCAAATATTTATAACTCATCTATAGAGATATGCTAAGCTTCGAAATGTAAAAAATTTGAAGTTCAAACATCCTCCGCTTCATCTTCAACATCCACAATTAACTTCGCATCTTCGAGACATTTCGAAAGAAGAGGAAACTGTGATATTTCGGAAATACATTTGAAATAATTAATTAAATATGACGTATTTTAATATAAAACCGATATTTAAACAGCCCCAAAACAGTATTTTAACACCGACTAGTGATAAGATCACATGTGTAACATAAACAGATTCACATTCAGTACAACATGATTTAGTTTTTGTGAACCCTTATCTCTACCTCGATACACTTACTGGATAATTTAAACACTAAACGTAGGGTCATGTGACCAGGACAAAAATGTTATCGTAAACTCTGGCGTAGACTTTGCTTCAAGCTTCATTTCAACTTCGTTTCACATTTAGAAAGTGCCCTTCGCAAAGCAATACTCTTTGAGAATATAGGATGTGCTTACCGCTGCCACAATGTAAGCATTCAACTAAATATTACAGGGACTAACGGTGATCAAATGGTATAGGGCGTCACTCTTTCAATAGATGGGATTACTGATGACAAGGAAATAGAGGTTCGAGTCTGGTCCGGTGTTCTGAAGGTAGTTTTTCCCTAAATGATTTATTACGCTTCCTTCAGGTAAATGTGGGTACATTTACTTTAAATTCAACCCTACTCATCCCCAGTATATTATAGTAATTATTAGTACTTTATGAGTAAGACCCTAACTGGTAGTAAGACTGGGCGAGAAAACAAAATAACGGAGTCTTCACTGACATGTTTGCTTGGAATATTCCGAATATCGAGTAATTTTACGTGCGATTTATTATGGTTCGTCTCGCATTCAAAATAAACCAATTATTATACGTCAAATTTACTAGCTACTAGAAACCGTATGGATGATAAAAACCCGTCATTATAATATCAAAACAAACCAGCCCGAAGCTACTCAGTAACAGGTCTGTTATAAATGTTGTGTGCCCTCTTTCATAATTAAAATTACCAGTGAAATATATTATCACTCACCAGCGATAAAATATATGGCGAAGATATTGTTTTGCAGAACTTAATTAAAGTAAAAACAGCAACATTATTTTATATAACTTGTATAATTCATAGTAAAAAGATTAATGGGATGGTCAACTCTGCCGTGTTTTTTGCGCATTCGCCCCCTCGTAGCTTTATAATTGTTGGAGGGATTTCAATTAAACTTGAAACATAAAAAGGCAGGTTTTTCTTCATGTTCTTTACGTATACTTTATTTTATTTATTCTTAGAGGTCATAATTCTGGTCTGAGTGGAGTCATATTAAAAAATAATACTTGAGTTATTATTTTATGTTACTTACTATCTCTCGTGACCTTTGAACTATTATACGTATTTCAAACAAATTAGTGAATATAAATAATTTTGAAAACTCTAAGATTAATATTATATATACACCTAATTAGTAATTAGCAATATTTAAGTCTCACCAAACCTGTGACTATTTATCGTACTAATAGAAGAGGTTTAACCCCTCTTCGTGGCTGCATGGTTTAAGATGCTACTCTAGCAGTAGACTAGACTGCCGATGACGGGGGGATCGAGGTTCGAATCTTGGTCGAGTTTACTGAAGGTGATTTTTACGAAACAGTTTTCCACTTTCTCTCCACGAAACTAAGGGTACACTTCCTGGGTGTAAATATAACCTTCCTCATCCCTAAAACCATTTGGGTAGTTGGTACATTCTGGGCTAGAAAAAAATAACTTTAAAATACAGGTTTACTTTCTTTAACTATCACAGGTATGTGAAACACTGGGAGATGACCGCCATTATATTAAATAAACGTTATACTAGATAGACCTACTTGATTAAGTTAGTTCTATAAGGTCTGATCTTATGACTCCTAGATAAATATTAATCTGGCCGATAAATAGTTATATCTGATCAATAAGTTAAAAGAGCGCCTTATAATTTGCAGATAGCATTTATCTGCCAGATGAAATGTATGTAGCCATCACATTTTTATCGGGAGGTTTAAGTACCTGATAACTTTTATCTGGAAGTTAAAATAGTTGTTGCCATTGTAACGTGTGGTTTTTAATGAGGTTTCGCCAATCAGAATCTGTTTTTAGGTTAAAATCTTGGTTCTCGTGTTTAGTAAGCACAGGCCCAGGCTCTATATAAATTTAGAACATTTAATTCACACTTTTATATAAACTGACAAGCTATTTGTAGAGTTATATTAATATAAGAACAAATTATTTAAATGTGAGTACAATAAATGAATTTTTGTAGAATTTAATGTTGTACCCAACTCTTGATCACATTTTGGAAGACACCGAAATTAGGACTTGCAAGACAACTTAGCTTCTGCACCCACGTGACGCTATCTGTTAACCGGCACTCGTTTAGCCGCCATTATTTAACAAATGTTGAGCGTTGTCACTCGATAGGTTGTAGAGGTAGCAGCAGGGTTTATACGCATGCGCGTACCAGTAAAAACAGTACCAACCTTGCGTGTTATGTATAAAAATATATTTATCCTACAGATAGCCATCTGGCAGATAAATTCAGTTCATAATACGCATAAAATATTAAAGTGTCTGATAACCTTTATCTGGTCGCTAACTTTAACCTCCCGATAGCAATATTTATCCGGTATTCATAAGACCGGCCCTAAGCAGACGTAATATAATGTTTATTATTCAGTTTATCCAGCCAGGCTACTCGAAACAGCCCACGCGCCTGGTGGACACGAGAGTCAACTACATGATGGAGTTTCTCGGACAAGGTACATTGGATCTCTGAGGTCCTTATCGTGAATACTGACGAATAGAACAAGGATTCAGGACAGTGGGCGTTCCTTAATGGGCGAGAAGGCGAGTTCCAGTCTCCCTCACTCTTCAATAATTACCATTTGGTTGTTAGTTTTTATAACATTTTGTACCGTATTTGTGATTTGGCTGCAATTTGATACTTTAAACCTAGAATCATCTTCATCCGAGTTAACAGAGGTAAATATTATAAAATGTAGATTTCCTCCCATTCCCTCTTCATCAGCTTTCTTTTCATTTTGTTCTGTCCAATAAAAGGGTGATGTTGTTGCTAAAATTGTCTCTTGAAATTTTATCTCAAAGGAGAGGGGGGAATACCCCTGGAAGAAGGAACTACAGTCCACCCTGCACATGTTCAGGACTGACATAACTAAACCAAATGATGGCACAGAGTTAGATAATCGCTGCTCACTCCTTATAATTCATAGATGGGAGACATTACTATAGGTTAAAAATAGAAATCCTCTATCTTCATGTTGAATATGTACAGTACACTCTCTGTACGTTAGAGACCTGTAAGTAGCAAGTTAGAATGTTTCTTAGCGCCGGGAGGTGGATCGTGTAGGCAACCTATTAGACAGCGCCGTGAAGAAGATTGCATAACTCAGAGTAAGGCTTGGTTCACAAGTTCACCGAAAATACAGTCAGAATCTGATCGAGGGTCGCAGCAATCCACAACCCATCAGAAATGTATGTTGACCCATAATGCTTTGTAACACAAACTAGACACAGCTGTTTACCGACATGTTTTATATTCTAGTGGTTAAACACTTCCTTTAGATTATTATCACAATAGATGTTTTCTAATTATTGTGTTGTGAAACAAATCTACACGAAACCAGAACGACAAACACGCTTCTCATTTAACGGGTTAATTTAAATCATCTAATAACAGTGAATGCAGATGTCCGCTTGTATCTCATTTTGTAGGCGTGTGCGCACTTATTGAGTCGGTTGGTTTTTAAATGTGATTGGTTCTCTCAAGCTAATGGTTTTTTTTAGCACTGTGTCTTACTACCCATTTGTGCTATATCCCCTAATGTTGTCGCGCAGAAAAAAAGCCAAGGTGTTTTAAGTAACGCCAAGCGGACAACGCTGTGTTTGGTTTCAAGAGTCACGAGATCATATCTCGGTTCTGTATGTTGTGATAAATAGCTGTATACTGGTTTTCCCGGCAAGTAATTCGTTCAAGAATGGTTTACTAATTATTGATTTTTGAAAAATTTGAAATATTTTAAAATCTATTTAATTTTTTGGCTCAAAATGGGTATCTGGGAAGTTTTACATGAACATTGTATTTTTATTTGCTTTATTATTTTAAAATAATATCTTAAGTGACCTTAAGCGTAAGTAGTTTGATAATAAATAATTTCCAAAAAATATAAAATCTTTTGGAAATATCAATAGTGATTTCTTTCTAACTTGCTAATCAGGGATTTTTTTACATGATAAGTAAGAACTTCTCTAAAATAAATTAGTAAGTTTAATTTAATAATGTCAGATTTTAGACAATTTGAAATTTTTTCATGTAAATACTTCCCAGATACCCATTTTGAGCAAAAAAATTAAATAGATTTTAAAATATTTCAAATTTTTCAAAAATAATTCATTAGTAAACCATTGTTGAACGAATTACTTGCCGGGAAAACCAGTATACAGCTATTTATCACAACATACAGAACCGAGATATGATCTCGTGACTCTTGAAACCAAACACAGCGTTGTCCGCTTGGCGTTACTTAAAACACCTTGGCTTTTTTTCTGCGCGACAACATCAGGGCGTATAGTTCAAAATGGGCACCTGAGAATTTTTTTTACATAACAAATAAGAATTTGGATTTCTACGAAAATAAATAAGTTTAGGGTGGTTAAATTATAATTGATTTTGAAAATTTTGTTCTTTTTATTTTGAATGGTTTGAACAATTTGGTTTAAATTCCATACAATTGTGAAGAGTGTTTCTCATGATTGATAAAATTAAATGTTTATTTTGCTTAGGATAACTTGAAGGTAGGTCAGTGAAACCTAGTTTTTAAAATTTCTTAGATACACTACATACATCTCAAATTCTGTATTGAGCTAAAACATTTATCAGGCCTACTGAGTTAAAACACTGTTTGCTGCCCCTTATTTTTGTAGTCATGGCAGCAATGTCTACATATGCACCGAAATAAAACAAGTTAGTACTGTATTCTGTTCGGCTACGGTAGTCATAATTAGATTTTCTGTACATTGAGTTAAAACAAAGAAGTATTTTATTATATTTTGTCTGACTCTACATCTAGTCAGAGCAGCTACGTGGAGTCCCGGAGTGTTATTTTCTTCAAACACTTGCAATTCATATATTCACAGTCTAATTTTCAAAAGAAGGGTTCTTATCTGACAGCTAGAAAAGTTACTAGATCTACTTTCATGTATTCATTCGTCAAGTCATGTGATCTGCAGCTGTCACTTTTGACATAAATCTGAGATATCTATAAAATAACACTAATAATGTACTAACATGTTAACATTGTTGACCGTAAAATATGTTTGTATTTTCAAAATGTTTCTTCCTACAAAACTCACATTATATGAAGTAACCATGCTTAATCTGGTTTTATATTCATGCATAACTAATATCGAATAGCGCACAATGCACAATACACAATACATAAGAAAGACTCATAATAAATCCATTGTTTTTATTAATAAGAATTGGTAAACTCTATTGATCTACGAGATACGTATTTAAAAATACGTCACTTACGGGGTCAACCCTCGATAAGAGAGAAGTTTCCGCGCAGACGATCAGCTTTAGCTCAATATCTAACACTAATATGCGTTATTTTGTAATATGGCTCACAGCAAAATAAACTACAAAGAGCTCAACAGGGCTCTTATTTTAATAGCCCTATACATTGTATTTTTTAATAAAAAAGTATAGTATTAGCTTTTTAATCATATTTTCGGAGCTATGAGATGAGACTGGATGAAAAAGAGCTCTAGATTTAGCCTCCCTTTAACAAACACGGTCATTTGTTGTTAAAACTAGCAGCGAGCTTTCCTCTTTACCTTCAGATAACAAGTTTCGTAGTTTTCTTTCTTAGTGTCATGACAAAGGGGGGTTTTACGTGAAGGGCGAAAGGGAGTTTAAGCTTAGACAGAATAGAGAAGTAATTTCAGAAAAGACACAGAGCATTGTAGTTTAAGCCGTGGGACCTGACAGTGATTGATAATTTCTCGTTGAATGAGGTGGCCGCCTTAAGATTTCCATCTAATTAAACTGAATATGTGGAGCAAAATTAATATAATTTAAGTGATACTTGTACTATGTCTAAATAACATGATAAAATATGCATTATTTCCTCTATATTGTCAATCATAATTCGTTATTAACAAACTATTATGGTTGCCACAAGGAATTTCAAACTTGAACAGAATATATTATGTTCTGTCTGCTGTGTATATTGACGTTTTAACTGGTTAGAGACTCTCCCCGAATTCTCATTGGATAATACGTCTCAAGTCCGAGAGTTGTCTATTCTCAAGTCTAAGGGTGGTCTATTCTCAAGTCTAAGAGTTGTCTATTCTCAAGTCCAAGAGTTGTCTATTCTCAAGTCCAAGAGTCGTCTATTCTCAACTCTAAGAGTTGTCTATTCTCAAGTCCAAGAGTTGTCTATTCTCAAGTCTAAGAGTTGTCTATTCTCAAGTCCAAGAGTCATCTATTCTCAACTCTAAGAGTTGTCTATGCTCGAGTCCAAGAGTCATATATTCTCAAGTCCAAGAGTTGTCTATTCTCAAGTCTAAGAGTCGTCTATTCTCAAGTCCGAGAGTTGTCTATTCTCAAGTCCAAGAGTCGTCTATTCTCAAGTCAATAGACAATGGTTAACAGATTAAATACACTCTTGATGAATTGTGCACTATTCATTATGTACTGTCTATGAACGCTAACATTGAAAGAAATGTGTTTCAACTTTGTTGCAAATTATGTGCTACGCACTATTTGTTATTAGATGAATATAAAGCCAACATTATTCCGCTGTAAGCTTCAAACCAGCGATACTTAGACATATCTACCATTGAATCTAGGGATGAACATCGACCATCAATGTTTTCAAAGTATCGATGTTTGTTGGTCGATGTTTCTTAAAAAACTATAATTTGTGCGAGGGCCCAGTGTATAGAACACCAGTACAAATATTTGAATACACAATCAATTTAATAACGATTGTGGTTGCTTTTATCATGGAACTGAAAACTATGTATTACTTTGTTAACAGTGATTGTTGAGGGTGGCTATCCACCCTTGCTAGGAGGCTAGATACAGACAGACAGACAGACAGACAGACAGTGTGGTGGTGTGACCTGAGGATGGATATCCACCCTTGCTAGGAGGCTAGATACAGACAGACAGACAGACAGTGTGGTGGTGTGACCTGAGGATGGATATCCACCCTTGCTAGGAGGCTAGATACAGACAGACAGACAGATAGTGTGGGGGGCTCAGCGCGTGCGCACGGTAAAACAACAAACTCCGTGTGAGAGCTCCCGACCTGATAGAAGGCCGGTCAGATTGGATTGGCCAGTTCCTTGCAACTGGACCGTCCTCAACAGTTTAGTGTTTAGTCGGTCTCTTGACGCGTGAGTTGCTACTGTGCTCCTCATCCACACCGCACCTTGGACCTACTGACGGCCGGTCGACAGGTAGGACACGCACAATCACTAACAACCCGCACAAAACTCTCATTTTGAGATAGTTAATATCAGTGGAGCACACATAAGTGTATTTTAGGGCATAAGCGTCGTTATCTCTTGATTATTGGGGTAGCAGGTGGAGGAATGAGCCCATTTTAATTTTAAAACTAATTAACCATTCATACAACGCTCCGAACGGGATTTTTCAATTTTCTGGATAAAACAATTCACTGTTTTTTGATTGTACTATAAGTGTCCCATTTGAGAATATTATTGGGAGGGGGGTGGAGGCCCCCCTGTTCCCCCGCTAACGACGCCTTTAGGGGGATATGTAACCTAACAAAGCAATTATTATACCTGTATCTTTTTGTTGCGAGTCCTAATGACCGTATTAATGAGTATCGCTGGATATCTCTAGAATATTTATGTGATTGGACTTGTAATAAAATGTCGTCTCTACACTCGACACATCCTCTGTGATATAGAATATTGTTTATGTTAAAACATTCATTTTAAGTTTTTATTAAAATTATTTGCATTTCTAAGGTGAACAAATGCTCCACCTGTAAATATTTATAAAAATGTAAATCACACAAAGATACACACCAAACAAAATGTTCCTTTTAAACAAATGCAAGTTTTCGAACTTAGAGACGAGTCGAATCTAATAGTTCTATAATCAGAATATTACATTTTCTCTTGAATCTTCAATTACAAATTAGAATATTTTCAAATCTTTTTTTAATTACAATTTTATTTAAAGTGAAAATATTTAAAATTTAATTTAAAAAAGGTTATTTAGGGTTTGGTGCCAATTATAAATGATATTTTGTTTGTCATGACTATTACATCATAAATAACAAAGATAATTAATAATAATAATAATAGAACAAATGTGTTTATTTTTGTCATTTTGTTACTCTCTCAACTTGGCAAGTCTATATAATTGCTTTTATCAATCTTTTCTACCACCGCGTCTTACTACGATTATACGTTTATATACTTATTGTGTTAATGGTTTTAGGGATTAGGAAGGATATATTTGTGGAAAATGTACCCACATTTGCGTGGAAAACAATAGTGGATAAACCACCCTCAATACAGCCGACCGAGACACTAGCCTCGATCCCCCCGTCCTTGGCAGTCTAGTCCAACACGATGGTAGCGCGTTAGACCACGCGGCCACCGAGGCTGGTCTTTTACCGATCGTTTAAAATGGTATCAAGTAAAGGTTTTCATCGTATTCGAGAGACTTTCTTGAGATTGTTGCGAATCTCGAATCTCTGGAACACCATGGTATGGCTAGTAATATTATCTAGTATTGTCACCATCACCATCACCATCACCATCACCATCACCATCACCATCACCATCACCATCACCATCACCATCACCATCGCCATCGCCATCGTCTGCCGGTTGTTGCTTTAGTAGCTAGGTTTAGTTGAATATTCTACACATGGTAATATCAACAATTGTTGAACACTTGACATCACCAGCCTCGGTGGCTGCATGGTCTAAGGCGCTAGTCTCGCAGTGCACTAAACTGCCAAATGACGAAGCTATTTGGGTTTGGATCTCAGTCAGGTGTACTGAGGGTAGATTTTACCAAATGTTTTTAACACTCTCCCTTCACGCAAATGTGGGTACACTTCCTATTAATATAACCTCGCTAATCTCTAAAACCATTAGTGTAATTAGTATATAAGCGTGTAACCCGGATGGGTAGTAAGATGTGGTGCTAAATATATATAAGAACCATCAGTAGAAAATTACTTTAAACAACTACTGGAGCTATTGTTTGATTATCAGGGTAAAAAATATATTTTTTGTTATAAAAGCTGTGAAAAATATGGACCTAAGCTTGAGTTTTATCCCCCCCTCCCCCCTCTTCCTTAATAATATGATTTCATTTCTTATTTATAAAATATCTAACGCTTTAGTCTTAAATCTCCCAAAGCGAGGCCAGAAAATCTCCGAAATGTCAGCTGAGCCGCTTTTAAACTTCTAGGAGATTGCTTTCTAAATATTTCCTGGATTAACTGATAGTTGGGAGGAAAATAATATTTGTAATATTTTGCCAAAGTTATTCTGTACACGCATTTTTCTCAAATAAATAATTCACTCGCTCCATATTGGCTCCAGGACAATTTGTTGGGATATGTACGAACGGGGGATTCCAGCACTCGCCCTATATTGGCTTCAGGACAATTTGTTTGGATATGTACAACCGAGGGATTCCAGCACTCACCCTATATTGGCTCCAGGACAATTTGTTTGGATATTTACAACCAGGGGATTCCAGCACTCTCCTTATATTGGCTCCATGACAATTTGTTGGGATATGTACAACTGGGGGATTCCAGCACTCGCCCTATATTTGCTCCAGGACAATTTGTTGGGATGTGTACAACCGGGGGATTCCAGCACTTGCCCTATATTGGCTCCAGGACAATTTGTTTGGGTATGTACAACTGGGGGATTCCAGCACTTGCCCTATATTGGCTCCAGGACAATTTGTTTGGATATGTACAACCGGGGGATTCCAGCACTCGCCCTATATTGGCTCCAGGACAATTTGTTTGGATATGTACAACCGGGGGATTCCAGCACTTGCCCTATATTGGCTCCAGGACAATTTGTTTGAATATGTACAACCGGGGGATTCCAGCACTTGCCCTATATTGGCTTCAGGACAATCTGTTTGGATATGTACAACTGGGGGATTCCAGCACTTGCCCTATATTGGCTCCAGTACAATTTGTTTGGATATGTACGAACGGGGGATTCCAGCACTCGCCCTATATTGGCTCCAGTACAATCTGTTTGGATATGTACAACTGGGGGATTCCAGCACTCACCCTATATTGGCTCCAGGACAATTTGTTGGAATATTTACAACCGGGGGATTCCAGCACTTGCCCTATATTGGCTCCAGGACAATCTGTTTGGATATGTACAACCGGGGGATTCCAGCACGTGCCCTATATTGGCTCCAGGACAATTTGTTTGGATATGTACAACCGGGGGATTCCAGCACTTGCCCTATATTGGCTCCAGGACAATTTAGTTGGGATATGTACGAACGGGGGATTCCAGCACTTGCCCTATATTGGCTCCAGGACAATTTGTTGGGATATGTACAACCGGGGGTTTCCAGCATCCGATGTTTATTATGTAAAAAAACGTTCTTTATGATAAAACATAAAGTTTTATTTATTATATTTAACGTGAACTATCTGAACCGACTGACTATATCAGCAAACTGACCTAAGACAAGGACAAGCACAACAGTCAGCCCCCTGGACGTTAATTCACCACTGAGGCTCCTAGCTTAGCAGACAGACACACTATTGACTTAGCCGAGGTGTCAGACAAGTTGTATTTTAATATGCCATGTTTCCTGTTACTGACAGATCTGAAATAAGATAAATTAACTAATTGGTTCGCGTTACAAGTGTCATGTGATGCTTAAGAGTCCACATCGTGACCGATTAACCGGGGTATTAAACAGAAGATAACGCTTCATTCGGAAAACATAATATAGAAGCGCGCTTTTCTGAATTCTTCATTTGACTACAGGGAAATTGGAATCGTAGGTTCTATTTTATTTAAGACACAATGGACCCTCGTTTATCTGAAATAATTGGGACCAAAACTTGTCCGGATTAGCGAGAATCCCGATTAACCGGGAGAATATAAGGATACAGTAATTTTAAATTACAGTTGAATGAGTTTAATCAAACATTTTCATTTAAATTAACTGATGTATAGCAAGTAATATGTACTGTAGTTATTTTCAGTTAAAGGAAAACATATTGTGTTGACTACAAATTATTATTATTATTATTATTATTATTATTATTATTATTATTATTATTATTATTATTAGCACCGCGTCTTACTACCCGTTCGGGTTGTACGCACTTACGCTAATGTGTAATGGTAGGGTGATTGCGAGATGAAATGGAGGACCTACAGTTTAACGTGGGATCCGAACCTCGGTGGAGGCCTGGCATTCCCCACATTCACAAAATGTCTTGTCAGAGGTGAAGGAAGGGTTTGGCAATCAGATAAATCTGTGCCGGGACCAAGGATTGAACCCCGGCCGCCAGCACAGAAGTCCGACACCTTACCTCTAGACCGCCAGGTCACCGTGACAAGTAAATAATAGGTATATATAATCAGATATCATCTGTTTCTTAGAATTCTCTTTTAACTTTGCGCTTGTTAAACAATAAAATGTATTTCATTTGATTTAAATTTTCCCCCCATTTTCCGAAAAGTGTGTTTGGAGTATCCGTATTTTCAAACTATTGTGGTTCGGTCTAACTGTACTGTGTTACTGTAATTATGTTTAAATTTTATTGTATTTTTTTTAAAATATGGTGAAACTGTTTCAATGGTATGGATTTAACTGTTCTTTTTGAAGTAAACTACGCAAAACCTCACCAAGATATGACCTATATATATTACCTATCTAAGTTAGGTGTTATGACATGCTGATGAAAACATTTATTTGACATTTATTCAAAATATAAATTTAGCTTAGATATGATTAGTGTAGGTCAGTGAGCTAATCTCGTGATCTGGCCTAGACAATACCTCTCCGAGGTGTGAACTGGGACTCTATTATCGCAGTACGTGTGTGTTTGGCAGGTATATCTGGACCGTACAAACACATGACATAACTGCGCTCCACAGGAGACTGTCTTACGAATAATAATGTCAGCTTTCACTGTTACAACTTTTCTCCCCGCACGATTCTGTTCCAAACAAAGAATGGACAATAGACATGGTGTTAGGAAACCATGGCTGTATTCGTTTGTAGGTGCATTAGAGAAAGAAGACTAATCCAACAATGCAATAAAACACTCACCATCTTACCCAGTAGTTCCAAACTAGGGATAATATTAATACAATTTTAGGAAAAAGGGGGAGCAAGGGGTGGGGGGGATAAATTAAGTCAAATGAAATAAATTTTATTTACAATAAATGCAAAGTTAAAACAAAATTCTAAGAAACAATGATGTTAAATGCTTAATATTTATTTGTAGTCTACACAATGTGTTTTTCTGTAACCGAAGATTACATTTAAATGTAAAACTACAGTCGATATAACGTGCTATACATTAGTAAAACCATTTACCAATACGAACTGCTTCGGACCAAAGTAGCTGACGGCAAGAATCAAATAAATTGTATTTTATTTTATTTCACTTCACACATTTAACGGAATAATTCTCACGTAATTTGAGGCCAAATAATTCTTTCTGTTTTAGTCCCCCTCCCCTATCTCTTAATAAAAATAGCTATTAGCTACTCATTTTATTTAAATCTTAGAATATTACTAATTTTAAATAAGATATTCTGAAAAGGGAATAAGAAACAACAATAATGAGAAACTATCGCCAAAGGCTCACTTTATCATATAGAGTAAGTACTGTATTCGTGAGAAATGTCTACCTTGAGATTATGAATGACGTCATATGTGCCCCGAACCCCCAAAAAATGAGTCTTATACAATTCTATCTGTTGCCATCCCAAGTCCGTCCGTCTGTCTGTCTGCACCGGCGGCTACAGATGAAACTGTTTGATGTTTTTGCTCGAACTTGATGTTATATGTAAATACTTCAAGCGTTTTTTTATGTTCCAGCCCTAAAATTCAAGATAATGAGCTGGTGATTGATTTTCGAAGACTCTCGTTTTAAAAAATTACTAACAATGTCGTTAAAATGTGTCACATGATCAATAAAACTGCACCCTTCGTTAACCCTGAGAATTAAGCAACCTTACCTTGCGTTGTTCCGCCATGGTGCAGATTATAAGATAGGTCCATAGCGTTAAATGTCAAGGTAAGACTGTTACCCTTCAGGTTAGGCCAAGTGTTTGTTCGATAATATAATACAAAATCATTTGAGTCCAGTTTAGTTATGACTCATTTTTTTTTATTTAAGCTTTGCGACAAACTCAAATATAGGATGGATTCTGCATTTCATTGTTGTGTCAACTTTAAAAATATAATAAAATATTATTTATCAATCTGAGGGTAACCTTTTGCCAAATTTTTAATTATTAAAAACTATTCTGACACAAATAATTCACTACACGATTATGATAACGTATTTGCGATTGTGACGTAACATTTATCTTAACTAAGGACAGGACTAAGGACGTATCTTCTATATTTCACATATTATATTCATAATAATTATATCCAAGTTTTCTTCGAAATGTTTCTAAAGATGAGAAGGTTATTGTGTGTGTCGAAGTCGAAGTGAAGGATATTTGAACTTCAACTTCATCATCATAAGGCTCCGCACGGCCCTGTTAGACCCTACTTAACCCACGAACACCGTCAAGGTCAACAGTTGTGGTTATAGCCTGTATTTGTTTAACCACAGGGAGAACAGAAACATGACGACAGTTTATATAGACACGTGTCCCATTTGATCTTGTTAACGAGCCACAGCCGAGTGGTTCCATTAAACTGTTTGTATTCCAGACTCGATATCTTTCGACCTGTTGACATGGTCTGTTCTAAGGCTCATTCTGGTTATTACACACCTGCTATTTTTGTTAAAGAGTGCGGCATTTGACGACAAGACGACTGTAAGCGTCATTCAGGCTGAAGGCGGCCATTTTGAGAACTTCCTAAAATGTAAGGCAGCTCCACATTATTAGAGATCACACATGGCTATAACTTGGGAACAAGTCAAATGGGGCACATGACATGTCGGGGAAAGCATTGATATATTTATATTGCGCTGAGTAACATGTTTTGGTACCTGCGTTGTTAGCCTCAAGGTCTGACGCGCTACTCTCGCAGTAGACTAGACTGCAGCTGACAAGGAGATCAAGGTTCGAACCTCGGTCGGGTGTAGTGTCAGTGGTTTTACACTCTCCCTCCACGCAGTTCCTATAAATATACCTTCCGCATCCTTTAACCACTGTTGTACTTAGAACATAGGCGTGTAAGCCGAACGGGTAGTAAGACGCAGTGTTAAAAATAAAATAAACTAAAAACTTGTTTTGATCCCATTCAGAAGCGACAGGAATGTTATTTTCCAACAGCTCTCTGTTCTCTACATCTCATCTGAAGAGACGTGACATCGTCTCACGAGGTGATGTAAAGTAATTCCACCAGTCTGTTCTCTACAACACACCTGAAGAGACGTGACATCGTCTCACGAGGTGATGTAAAGTAATTCCACCAGTCTGTTCTCTACAACACACCTGAAGAGACGTGACATCGTCTCACGAGGTGATGTAAAGTAATTCCACCAGTCTGTTCTCTACAACACACCTGAAGAGACGTGACATCGTCTCACGAGGTGATGTAAAGTAATTCCACCAGTCTGTTCTCTACAACACACCTGAAGAGACGTGACATCGTCTCACGAGGTGATGTAAAGTAATTCCACCAGTCTGTTCTCTACAACACACCTGAAGAGACGTGACATCGTCTCACGAGGTGATGTAAAGTAATTCCACCAGTCTGTTCTCTACAACACACCTGAAGAGACGTGACATCGTCTCACGAGGTGATGTAAAGTAATTCCACCAGTCTGTTCTCTACAACACACCTGAAGAGACGTGACATCGTCTCACGAGGTGATGTAAAGTAATTCCACCAGTCTGTTCTCTACAACACACCTGAAGAGACGTGACATCGTCTCACGAGGTGATGTAAAGTAATTCCACCAGTCTGTTCTCTACATCTCATCTGAAGAGATGTGACATCGTCTCACGAGGTGATGTAAAGTGATTCCACCAGACCTCTGTTCTCTACACCTGACCTGAAGAGACGTGACATCGTCTCACGAGGTGATGTAAAGTGACTCCACCAACCCTCTGTTCTCTACATTACATCTGAAGAGACGTGACATCGTCTCACGAGGTGATGTAAAGTGA
>CABFVZ010002956.1:47696-73020 GCA_902151445.1 Timema monikensis
CCTGTACAAGATATATTGCTACTACAATACACTTTCCCGACCTGTACAAGATATATTGCTACTACAATACACTTTCTCGACCTGTACAAGATATATTGCTACTACAATACACTTTCCCAACCTGTACAAGATATATTGCTACTACAAGACACTTTCCCAACCTGTACAAGATATATTGCTACTACAAGACACTTTCCCGACCTGTACAAGATATATTGCTACTACAATACACTTTCCCGACCTGTACAAGATATATTGCTACTACAAGACACTTTCCCAACCTGTACAAGATATATTGCTACTACAAGACATTTTCCCGACCTATACAAGATATATTGCTACTACAAGACACTTTCCCGACCTATACAAGATATATTGCTACTACAAGACACTTTCCCGACCTGTACAAGATATATTGCTACTACAAGACACTTTCCCGACCTATACAAGATATATTGCTACTACAAGACACTCCCAACCTGTACAAGATATATTGCTACTACAAGACACTCCCAACCTGTACAAGATATATTTCCCCTCTGCTTTGTAGCTTGGCGTTTTAAATGGCTGAAGACCTTCCTTGCATTCTCATTGGTTGATACGTCTAACCTCTTCAAGTCCATGCATAATTCATACATAGTTAGAGTTTATTAACCATGCACTATTTGCTTCAGTTATGAACGCTATCGTTAAAAGTAATGTTTCAACTTTATGTGCATTAAGTGCTACGCAAGGATATTAATTCAACAAACAAAACTATCCATGTAAATTATATGAACACATGACTAATTGTTAAGTGTTGGTCGTGATTGGAACAGAGGGAACTTGCTAAGATTGATTAGGTGTCATCTTTGTATGCAAGTTCTGACTGAATGTGGGGGAAATACTTTTCCGCGACTTTGGTAAGGGATAAAAACGTTATTTTCAATAAGTCTTTGTTTATATTCTTGCAAAACGCATAGCAAATAGTGAGTAATGCAGTGCACAGTTCGTAATAAAACCACAAAGGCTTAGAATGGACCGTCTTACTTCAATCGAAATTCACACCAACCTCTTTGCTCTAAACGCCAAGTTATTTAAAAACACTTCACTAAATGGCTCACTCAAAAAAATAACGTTTATTAAACTGTGACTTTTGAAATATAGAAACTAACCTGTCCAATGTAAGTGTTTTCGTACTATTAAATCTAACTTGATTCTTATTTAGTGCTGATTTTATTATTTCCGTGAATACTACAATAAATCTACTTCTCAGTAACATAATCAAAAATGTAACAATCTTCCTCTATTTTCCACCATATCTACAATCATAGTCATTGACGTTAAAACAAAGAATAACAAACAATGTATGGCTACTTCAGGACTGTTCAAACAATAATGGAAGATATTTTCCATCGGCTGTAAATACTGGCCTTTAATTGGCTGAAGCCTCTTCTCTCATTTTCATTGGCCGATACGTCTCAAGTGCAAGGTCTGTCTGTACTCAAGTCCTAGTTCTGTCTATGCTAAGGTCCAAGGTCTGTCTATGCTCAAGTCCAAGGTCCGTCTACGCTCAAGTCCAAGGTCTGTCTACGCTCAAGTCTAAGGATAAAGTATCCAAAACAACTCCACGGCGTGATTCCGTAAGCAAGTTGTATTGACCGAGCGGCTGCTGCCGTTAGCGATGATAGGACCAACATTTGCAGATAGAGGGAGTCATGTGGTCAGGAGAACGAACCCTCCAGCCATTATTCTCAGTTTTCAAGACCGGAGATGTGACTTACTGACCCACTGCATCACAAAAAGGTTTTCAAAGCTGGGAGATTTGACTACTTGACCGTAGAGGAGGTCAAAATACTCGGAGATAAATTTAAACCAACTTTATGAATTGTGTACTGCAGAATGTTTCGATTGTGAATGCTTTCATTGAAAATAATATTTCAACTTCTTACGCATTATGTGTTATGCACAACGCTATTAGCAATCCTTTGTGCATGAAAATAAACCCAGCCTAAACAGTACCAATTGATTTTTTCTTGAACTGAGAATAAGAAAATGTCCTAAAATAAATAAATTTAAGTATTATTACTATGAAGACAAGAAACAGCTTTTAAATACACTGAAATGTTTTATCTTCCTATTTATATTTATTCCCTAAGAAGGCCCCTCCTATTCCCTAAGAAGGCCCCCACTATTCGTGAATGTGGATTAATGTTTCGGCCAAATATTCACCAGAATGTTGTCCTACATTCCTGTCATGAAACTTATACAGATATTCGCCTTCTGTGGACCTCACACACTTCTCACTAACATTCACCTTCTGTGGACCTCACACACTTCTCACTAATGTTCGTCTTCTGTGGACCTCACACACTTCTCACTAATGTTCACCTTCTGTGGACCTCACACACTTCTCACTAATGTTCACCTTCTGTGGACCTCACACACTTCTCACTAATGTTCACCTTCTGTGGACCTCACACACTTCTCACTAATGTTCTCCTTCTGTGGATCTCACACACTTCTCACTAATGTTCACCTTCTGTGGACCTCACACACTTCTCACTAATGTTCACCTTCTGTGGACCTCACACACTTCTCACTAATGTTCATCCTTCTGTGGATCTCACACACTTCTCACTAATGTTCTCCTTCTGTGGATCTCACACACTTCTCACTAATGTTCACTTTCTGTGGATCTCACAAACTTCTCACGAATGTCCACCCCGAATATTCTACCAAAACAATCACTTGGGCGGTAGTCGGTTACAACGGACAACGCATGTGATGACATCGCTGCTGTCATTATTCTATCCAGAGTATATTGTTATTCCATCGTAATAAATCTACCTAAAAGGTATTCCACAATGTCCACAAATACAATTAGTACAACGCCCGGTCTGTTCGCACGCACCAAAAACAGTGAGGAACTTTTCCGAGCAACCACAACTAGAGTGGACATTATCGACTGATGTGTAGTGAGGACTTGAGTGTAATGTACAATTTAATATCTCGGTCATCCAAATACTGATTTAAAGAAGATATAATCACTCAAGACAATGTCTAGTATCTATAACAATAAGGGCGCTTGGCTGTCACATAAAGGACCCATTTACAACCATACACTAGTCTTGACTACCCGGTGTTAACAAGACGAGAGTTTTTAAAATAAACAAACCAGTACATACTCTCTATAAAACAATGACTAAATTTATAATGTAATCCATTTGACGCTCTATTTTCACTTGTTCTTGCTTTGTAGCCGATGTTCCATTTACAAAATAAAGAACTGAATAGTAAATATTAAAAAAAAGTTATTTCTCGTTTCATTTGGACTGTTCCCCTAACATTACTGTATTCTTATTTTATATCGTAATCAGAAAAAGAGCGGATTCCACTAAAACGAAAGTAGGCAGACCCACACTGAAAATGATTTACACTAGAATTCCGTATTATCCGTTATCCGGGCGGGAATGCGCCACTTTAGGCCGGATAATTGAGATCTAGTGTATTTAAATTGATTTATTATTAATATTTTAAACGACCAAATATTTAATTCCCTGATTATAACATTACTGGATTGGAGGTGGTATTTGATACATTAGAAGCCCTTGTACTCTAAAGTGGGCATCTCAAAGCTGGAATTTAAAAAAAAATAATTTTTATTAAAAACTGAGTCGGAAGAAATAAAATGAAGAGTTTTTTGTCTGTTTGTAGCAAAGAAAAGCGTCGGTTGTGGCTAACGCCAGATATACTTCTGCTTGATTTTAATAATAATTATTGGTTAGTGTAAACACAATATATTTTATAAAACAGTTCATATTACAGCCATTCAAGAAATATAAAAATAACGAATATATTATACCTACATTATTACTGAATAGCTGCAATGTGAATTAGTGTATATTATTAACAAACGGACCAACAGTTTGTTCTCAACGTTCACTTCAATAATCTTCCCAACAATGTTCCTCCAACAGTTTGTTCTCAACGTTCACTTCAATAATCTTCCCAACAATGCTCCTCCAACAGTTTGTTCTCAACGTTCACTTCAATAATCTTCCCAACAATGTTCCTCCAAAAGTTTGTTCTCAACGTTCACTTCAATAATCTTCCCAATAATGTTCCTCCAACAATTCAATATTTGGAAACTTCAACGAGCAATCAAGAGACGAACTTTGTTTCAATCCACATCTTCAACACCCCCAGAGGCTGGATTTTAACTTGGTTTAAGGGCTTGGATGAAGACCAAACCCAGTACCGTTAATTTACCACTCATATTATAACTGACCAAAATTGTCAAAGGACACGCGGACTAAACGCCAAGGGCATTCAATCTGCTTTCTTCCATCTCGATTATCTTTGAATGTTCAATGTATTTCTACTGTTAATAGCACAACGCCACGACCAAGTGGACGGTGGTTGTGATATTAATTATAGCTATTAGTAGCCGGTGATATTCACACGTCAATCACAGACTCTGTCTTAAGATGAGTGAAGAATGTCCCTGAGCACTAGCCGAGTCCTGGTTAGCTTAGTGGTAGTTCATTAATGAGCTAAGCCAAAGGTCCCGGGTTAGATTACCGTGTCCAGGTACAGTTTTTTTCAATTTATTTAAATTAATTCAAACCAAGTTCATGCGAACAGTTCTCCAAATAATGAAATGAATTGTTATACTCGGTGGACAGATGACCTCTTTTCTAGATGTTTCAGTAACAGTGTGTATTATTTCACAAGCTCTTTGGGGAAGTCTTTTTGCAAAAGTGTATATGATATCATTTCACAACTCCTATGAGTTTTTAGTAAATGGCTCTGTTTTAAGATAATGTAGGTGCACCATACCATATATCTACCCATAGTAATAATAATAATAGTAACAATGTTACCCTACATTGGTCCTCATACCAATGACCAAGCTCGCAGACTCTCAGCAGTTTAGTTAAAACACGGCCACTGAACGATGACAGTTTATCTCTAGAATGATTTATTAATCTGTCCAATAAAACGGTCGCATTCCAATAACCATGAACTTTAAAATTCGACCATGTTGTTCTGACGTTTCAAATAATATCCGAGAGCGATATAAACCAGCAGATAAGACCTGACCTCGCCCATACACGAGTTAGCGGTCCGCGTGGTTAGTTAGAACAAGGTGTGATGCCAATTAGAGAAGCTAATACCGACCTGTGACGGGCCGATAGACTCGTGACCCACAGATATATCTCCCAACTTAGGAAGAATGGGCGTAGTGGAAGATTGAACAGTTCTTCGCCAACGATAGACATGCAATAGTCACTTTACAGGAAAAACATTTAATATAATAATTACGATTAGTCCGTCCGAAATTTCTAAATCAGTTCTGAATTTCGATAGGTTTCATTACTCGATTCCAAATTTCAGATAATAATATTTTAAAGATTCGTTTTGAATTAGAAATTTTGAATCTAAATTGAACCCAGATTGGGATTCTATAGGATTTGATGGAAAATTTGAATCGAAAAGTTTTCATTTGAATAATTTAACTTTTTTTAAAACTATCATAGATAATTTTTTTTTTTACTTGATCGAGGAAAATTGCAAATCTTGTAATATTTCAAATCTAGTAATTATTTAGACACTTCTTTTGTATAGTTTTTAATTGAAATCAATTTTTAAAAATAGGTTAATTTTCTATTTGGATTTAATAACATTAAAATATTATTTAAAAAAATGTTAACTATAAAATATTTAATTTGTATTGTATTCAAAAATTTTAATTATATACTATTTGATTTGGATTCGATCAAATCATTTAATTTTTTATTATTCTAATTCTAATTCTAATTCTATTGTGAATGTGAGAATGTTGTGTTCGCACAAAGCCTAGATTTGGAACACTCCACTCGCTTTGGTATCCATTCCAATAGTTTTGTAAAAAACTGCTTTTGTGAAAAATCGGAATTGTATCCACAAATGGCCGACTTGAGGTTTAACAGAAGGAACGTTTAACGTAAAAATTTTGTCACACTTCTGGTAGAGGGCATATAATAAATGCTGTGACGATGTTTCGGTTGTCTATAGCTCCGTGGTCGAGCAATAATTAAATCAGTATAATTAATAAAATTAAAGAAAGAGAACTTTTGATGGCTGTTTATTCACACACGGTTTATTTAAATGACATCTGTTAATTACTTATACATACTCCAATTAAATGCTTTGTATCAATGCACATTTGTGATGTTATTTTACACTGTGTTAGACTGTGACTGCCAGTGTGTGGCTCTGACTGACTTGTGCGTGGGCGGGGAGGGAGGAGGGTCCTTAAACATACGCACAACGGCTTATATATGACATACCCCTTGCATCTTTCGCCCCTCTTCAACAGTGTAAAAATTAACTAATAGAAAGAGTCCTGGCGACAGGTGTTGTGAAGGATAGCTTCTTATTGGTATAGAGAAGTGGCGTCTTTGCCAAATACTGCGGAGTTGTTCCTTTAAACAGGAAGAATGGTATAAAATATATATTTTAATGGTGAAATCCTTTTCCCATTATTTCTGAAAAGCGCGTGTTTCTTCATAGAAGAATCACAAAAGGACACTCTATATATGTTACTTTAAAGAAAACTACCTTCATCCATGACTTTTTACATATTTTAGATTGATCTGAATCAATATCATTACAAGAGGTAATCGACCCATATTTGCGTGGAAAGAGAGTGAGAAACCATTTAGGAAAACCAACCTCAGGAGACCCGACTGGGATTCAAGCCACGGTCTCCCTATCCTCAGCAGGCCAGTCTAACACGAGAATGATGCCTTAAACCATTTGGTCACTGAAGCTGGTAACAAGCACACTTGCACCAAAACATTCCGAACAGTTGTATAACACCTCAGACCAACCCGTGCTCGGTCAATACCTATTTCCTCCGCCGTGCAAATTAGGCCCTTAGAGTAAACACTGCCAACCTCGAAATTCAAACAAAACCAATCTCAGAGCAAAGTTTAGAAATGAGATCTCAGTCATGTTTCCCTGGTTGTCAAACGTCTCATTCTGTTCAGAGCAAAGTTTAGAAATGAGATCTCAGTCATGTTTCCCTGATTGTCAAACGTCTCATTCTGTTCTGAGCACAGAGTCAGCTTGTAAAGGTGTTGGTGTCGTAGCCACGGGCGGGCAGTTCTTGGTGGTGAGGTGAGATCATGTGTGGCTGGACCGTGTGTGTTGGGGAGTAATTGATGGTGGGATGGTGGGCAAATATGAGGCCGGCACATTTACATGAAATTGCTCGTGTGTAATTTGACTTGAGTAAAGAGATTAACCCGGGGCCGTAGTGTGAAGACAGGTTGAATGGAACAAACACCCAACTTCTCACCAACGGTGGACTCCATATCAGCGATAGTAGATTAAAGTAATACTTATTTCCTTGTCCTAGATTCATAGCATGATTATGTTATCATTTAAACGAATGTATTGTTGTATGTCATTAAGTTAAAATGGGTAATAAACAGCTGTTTGTTAGGTTTATTTTAGCATCGTGAAGTTGAAAATGTTAATAAACAGCTGTTTGTTAGTTTTAATTTAGCATCGTGAAGTTGAAATTGTTAATAAACAGCTGTTTATTAGGTTTACTTTAGCATCATGAGGTTAAAAGTGTCAATACACAGTTGTTTTTTAGGTTTACTTTAAGTTAAGTTAAAAGTGTCTATAAACAATTGTTTGTTAGGTTTACTTTAGCATCGTGAAGTTGAAATTATTAATAAACAGCTGTTTGTTAGGTTTATTTTAGTATCGTGAAGTTGAAAATGTTAATAAACAGCTGTTTGTTAGTTTTAATTTAGCATCGTGAAGTTGAAATTGTTAATAAACAGCTGTTTAATTAGGTTTACTTTAGCATCATGAGGTTAAAAGTGCCAATATACAGTTGTTTGTTAGGTTTACTTTAGCATCATGAAGTTGAAAGTGTCAACACACAGCTTTTTGTTAGGTTTACTTTAGCATCATGAAGTTGAAAGTGTCAATACACAGTTGTTTGTTAGGTTTACTTTAAGTTAAGTTAAAAGTGTCTATAAACAATTGTTTGTTAGGTTTACTTTAACATCGTGAAGTTGAAATTATTAATAAACAGCTGTTTGTTAGGTTTATTTTAGCATCGTGAAGTTGAAAATGTTAATAAACAGCTGTTTGTTAGTTTTAATTTAGCATCGTGAAGTTGAAATTGTTAATAAACATCTGTTTGTTAGGTTTACTTTAGCATCATGAGGTTAAAAGTGTCAACACACAGCTCTTTGTTAGGTTTACTCTAGCATCATGAGGCTAAAAGTGTCAATATACAGTTGTTTGTTAGGTTTACTTTATCATGAGGTTAAAAGTGTCAATACACAGTTGTTTGTTAGGTTTACTTTAGCATCATGAGGTTAAACGTGTCAATAAGCGCCTCTTTGTAAAGTGTACCTATAATCTTGAAAATAGATAAAACTATACTTAACAATATTTGTTCTACCATATCAAGAATTGAATCTGGGAACCATAGTAAGGAGACAAACTATCTTTCTAACTAAGATGTCGGGCTATGTTCAACGATTCAGCCACTATTATTAAAGTTGCTTGAAATGTTTTAGAAGACAAAGAACCATTGATTTGAATGTAAACTAGCTATAATTATTCAGTAACCCGTGACGTCACAGCAAGTCAAGATAGGATTTCCTATGGTCATATATTCACTTTTTATCAGTCAAGTTTTAAAGATGTAGCCTTGTAATATAAATACTTAAATAGTTCTAAAAGTTAATATTTTGATTAATTTCAAACACATTTTTTACATCGTCTAAAACTCCCCGGAAATGGCCAATTGGCATATTTCTGCCAGGATGTAGATTTAAAAATGTTCGTAAAAGCTTATGTCGATTCAGAATAGGAGTAAAGTGAGTTTTTAAACTCGTCACCGGAAGAGAGGAAGTGTTTTTAGCAGATAGACAAGAGACCTTTCAGGCTTAACTCATAATTTTCTTCTCTCTATTTCTAATTGTGTACATTGTCGTTAAGAGCGAAAGTGCTTAGAATGCTTAGTTGTTTCAGGTTAAGATGCAATCCGCTTCGCAGAATAGCCTCGAAACACCCGAAGTTAATATCATTATTTTAATTCGGAATGTTTTGAAGGGCAAAGGAAGGCTCAAGGTCAAGTCTAGAAATTAATTCTTAGGCGAGTTCTGTTCGCAATGGGATCGATTCAGCCGAGTCATGCCAGGTGACCTTTCCATGAGAAGTCTCAAGACAGACCGGCCGGTGTGTCTTTTGGGACCACGAAGAGAGCAAAAAGTCACGGACCAGTTCGTTCAGTTGAACTAGTTCCTTTTCTGGAGTATTTTGAGGGAACGCGTTCAAATTTAAACTGTTTTTATTGTGGTTGACCTTAAACGATTAATTTTATCGAAACAAAACAACAACAAAGAATTTAATTTCGGAACAATTTCGTTCCACGTATAAATTTCCACGACTACAGTTATTGTTTATTTGCTATACAGTTGAGCGTCGATAGTTCGGACTAATCGGGGATCGACCCTGTCAGGAGTAGCGATCTGTCCGTATTTTTGAAAATAGAGTAGCTATTCCAAATATAAAATAATAACCGTGGACGGAATATTTACGAAAACTCAGTGTTAAGGTAGAAACATTTCACTTTACATAAATAACGAAATTAAACATTTTTTATGTGGCTAATTATCAGAAATTATGAAATAAGGAAAAAATCTAGCAACGAAAAGACTCTCCATTTTTCTTGAGCCAGGGTTGAGGTGCGTTTTTGTTGCAGCCATATTTTTGATATTGAAACCATTGTGATTATTTTGTATAGATAATATTCTTCCTTGGCGATCCGGACTATCGAACTTCCAAATTATCGACGTTCTACTGTGCTATTAATTAGCAGTTTGACCCGTTTGTCTCACGGCTAAACAGCACCAAAACTATACCTCTAATTAGAACGTCACAATGAAAGTACGGTCTTTAAGATGAGGTAGCGAGATGGCACTTCTGCCCTAGAAAACACGGTCTTTAAGATGAGGAAGCGAGAAGGCACTTCTGCCCTAGAAAACACGGTCTTTAAGATGAGGAAAGCGAGAAGGCACTTCTGCCCTAGAAAGTACGGTCTTTAAGATGAGGTAGCGAGAAGGCACTTCTGCCCTAGAAAACACGGTCTTTAAGATGAGGAAGCGAGAGGGCACTTCTGCCCTAGAAAGTACGGTCTTTAAGATGAGGAAGCGAGAAGGCACTTCTGCCCTAGAAAGCCATCTGAGTTGTGAAGTAAAGGTTCATCATTCTCATTTATTTCCTCTCCACAAAGTTCTTTAAACTCTCTCTAGTTGAGTGTCCGCGATCGAACCCCACTGACGCAACAAAAGAAAAGGATCAAAAACATGAAGATAATTATTGATGTTTGTAGCACACAGAGCTCTTGGTGAATGGAACAGTGGGGGGTTTGAAACAGCTTCTGTTCTAAACAGGGCTCTGGAAAAGACACAGGGCCCTTCCCTAGCGTCACCGGAACCTAGACTAGACTGCTGAGGGCGGGGAGATTGTGGTTCGAATCTCAATCGGGTGTACTGAGGTTGAAAATAAAGTTTTCCCATCCTCTCCCACCACGCAAATTCGGGTACACTTACTCTAAATATAGCCTTTCTAATCGCTAAAACTATTAGCGTAATAATTATGTAAGTGTATATAGCCTGGACGGGTAGTGAGACAAGCACCCACTCAAACTGGTGCTTAACAAGCACCCACTCAAGCTTCCTCCCAACTTTCACACAACTTGTCACTGTCTCAAGAATGTCACACAACTTGTCACCGCCTCAAGAATGTCACACAACTTGTCACCGCCTCAAGAATGTCACACAACTTGTCACCGCCTCAAGAATGTCACACAACTTGTCACCGCCTCAAGAATGTCACACAACTTGTCACCGCCTCAAGAATGTCACACAACTTGTCACCGCCTCAAGAATGTCACACAACTTGTCACCGCCTCAAGAATGTCACACAACTTGTCACCGCCTCAAGAATGTCACACAACTTGTCACCGCCTCAAGAATGTCACACAACTTGTCACCGCCTCAAGAATGTCACACAACTTGTCACCGCCTCAAGAATGTCACACAACTTGTCACCGCCTCAAGAATGTCACACAACTTGTCACCGCCTCAAGAATGTCACACAACTTGTCACCGCCTCAAGAATGTCACACAACTTGTCACCGCCTCAAGAATGTCACACAACTTGTCACCGCCTCAAGAATGTCACACAACTTGTCACCGCCTCAAGAATGTCACACAACTTGTCACCGCCTCAAGAATGTCACACAACTTGTCACCGCCTCAAGAATGTCACACAACTTGTCACCGCCTCAAGAATGTCACACAACTTGTCACCGCCTCAAGAATGTCACACAACTTGTCACCGCCTCAAGAATGTCACACAACTTGTCACCGCCTCAAGAATGTCACACAACTTGTCACCGCCTCAAGAATGTCACACAACTTGTCACCGCCTCAAGAATGTCACACAACTTGTCACCGCCTCAAGAATGTCACACAACTTGTCACCGCCTCAAGAATGTCACACAACTTGTCACCGCCTCAAGAATGTCACACAACTTGTCACCGCCTCAAGAATGTCACACAACTTGTCACCGCCTCAAGAATGTCACACAACTTGTCACCGCCTCAAGAATGTCACACAACTTGTCACCGCCTCAAGAATGTCACACAACTTGTCACCGCCTCAAGAATGTCACACAACTTGTCACCGCCTCAAGAATGTCACACAACTTGTCACCGCCTCAAGAATGTCACACAACTTGTCACCGCCTCAAGAATGTCACACAACTTGTCACCGCCTCAAGAATGTCACACAACTTGTCACCGCCTCAAGAATGTCACACAACTTGTCACCGCCTCAAGAATGTCACACAACTTGTCACCGCCTCAAGAATGTCACACAACTTGTCACCGCCTCAAGAATGTCACACAACTTGTCACCGCCTCAAGAATGTCACACAACTTGTCACCGCCTCAAGAATGTCACACAACTTGTCACCGCCTCAAGAATGTCACACAACTTGTCACCGCCTCAAGAATGTCACACAACTTGTCACCGCCTCAAGAATGTCACACAACTTGTCACCGCCTCAAGAATGTCACACAACTTGTCACCGCCTCAAGAATGTCACACAACTTGTCACCGCCTCAAGAATGTCACACAACTTGTCACCGCCTCAAGAATGTCACACAACTTGTCACCGCCTCAAGAATGTCACACAACTTGTCACCGCCTCAAGAATGTCACACAACTTGTCACCGCCTCAAGAATGTCACACAACTTGTCACCGCCTCAAGAATGTCACACAACTTGTCACCGCCTCAAGAATGTCACACAACTTGTCACCGCCTCAAGAATGTCACACAACTTGTCACCGCCTCAAGAATGTCACACAACTTGTCACCGCCTCAAGAATGTCACACAACTTGTCACCGCCTCAAGAATGTCACACAACTTGTCACCGCCTCAAGAATGTCACACAACTTGTCACCGCCTCAAGAATGTCACACAACTTGTCACCGCCTCAAGAATGTCACACAACTTGTCACCGCCTCAAGAATGTCACACAACTTGTCACCGCCTCAAGAATGTCACACAACTTGTCACCGCCTCAAGAATGTNTTAAGTGAACGTTACTTGAAGGGTATCACGTGGTCTAGTCAGCCAATCATTATGCGAGTGATATCAACAGGACTATTTAGTAATTCATTTGTTGGTTTTATGACCAATACAAGGTTTACTCTTTTGCTTTAGTTCTAGTGATCGGAACTTTAATTAAAATAAACGATAGTATAGTATCATTATAGAACAAACTCAATTCAAATATTTTAAAGAAGTTAAAACAACAAAGCTTTTATTATATAAAATAGAATAATGTATTACTCTCAAAAAAGATCCTTATTATTAAAATATAAATCCACCAACATAATCATGATTATAAAAGCATTAAAATCTGCTCAAAAAATGTAATGATCTATTATATCGGTAGAAAACAGTAAACATTCACAGATCATACACACAATACAAATAGTACAAATCACAGATCATAACACATATTCTGGAATGGAGAGGTTTGGCTCGAGTTGTTACGTTACGTGAATCGTGATCACACATCTGTTTTCTTAAGTTAAGATAACTTTAAGTGGACGTTACGTTAAGTTAAAGTGAATGTTGTATTCCCACAACGTCTGTCAAGAGACGAATTGGGCCCCATTGGGTGTCGGTCCATCAAAAGGTCCGCGGGCCACAAGTTTGCTCCAGGACAGCGGTTTCCAGCCTTTTTTCGTTTGCGTACCCCTTGGCAGCCCATTTCCCTTTTTGGCCAAATGTTTCATTATTACAGTGGTAGTTATTTATGATTTATTTGTTGCAACTCAAAATAAATGGGCTAGTAATGGGATTAAAAACAATGTAATAATAAGGCGAATAAAGCGTGCATATGTTTTTAGATTCAAAAAGCAAAAGCTACAATAAAAACTGATACTTTTTAATTATTTATTAATCTATTAATAATTATAATTTTTTGTTTGTTTGAGATTAAAATCATTTTCTCGACGTCAATCATAGAATAAAACCAAACCCCGCCCCTCGCCATATTGTTGAGTTAATTTCACAGCTTTTTACTGATATTTTGCCTTCCATTGTTGTCGTATGCAGCTCTTTGCCCCATTGTTCAAATATGTTCGCGTGCCTGGCACGGACCCCAGGTTGAGAACCGCTGTTCGAGGATATCGGAAAGTGAGATAAAGACTAAATAGCCCCGGGAGGGCACATTGACATCACGCGAGTTTTATACAGTTGGCAGACTTGTCGCTATCATCATCCCTGGGTATATCGTTTAGTTGAACAAGTGTTTGATAGCGGCGTCTGTTGGTGAACACTAGAGCCCTTTTATAACATAAACAATATAATAAATAACTTAAAATTACATAAAATGATTAAAAAAAATTGACACGAATCAAGAAAAAAATCACCTATAAATACAAAAGACCAAATAATAAACCTAAAAAAAGTTTCCACTCCCAAGGGCTTACAAACATAATGTGAGTGCATATGGACATTGTCTGTGACGCACTAAGATGACACGGCGGCGCTAGTGTCGACATTGTCCACGTGTGGTGACTAACTAGAGTGTGTGGAGCCGACCAGCCCACATGGCCCACATTGTATGGTAAACAGTCCCACCACACCTCACACACACACACACTCACACACGGGATTATTTATTCTAGACAACTAACTGTGCACTTGTAGGTTAGTTAATTTAATAAATGGTACGGTGTAACACAAATAATTACTCTCTTTTATCTGTATATATAAACATGTACTAAAACCTCGTAATATTTGTGAAATAAAATAATATACATTGTTGCAGAAACACTCCACCAAAAAAAATTTAATGAAATAGTGTACTGTACACCCTTGCAGAAACGTTGATAATGGAGGAATATCTTTGTCCACCAAAGAACATAGCAAGCAATCAATTTCAATGGTCAACTATTGTTGGGAAGATATTATTCTTAACTAACAAACTTTTATCCGCGAATAAACAATATTGGAGACACATTTTAATAGGCACTCTAATTTCTGTAAAACCTACAAGAGTTTTTAATGAAGTTTTAACAGTTATAATAATAGAGAAAAGTGTCCTTGAGTATTTTTTGAAGCACGGAATTTGTTGAGAAGACCCATTGGAACTATTTCTCAAGGGTGCTAAATGCTAATAGATCCGAGGCCTGGAACAAGCAGATATGACCTTGGGAATCCACATCCTTCTTGTTAAAAGCTTTCAGAAATGGACGGAGTCGGTGAAAGCAATCACTCGTATCTGTATATTCAATTAGACATGATTAATTAAAACAAGAACGAATTGTTGACATAGATTTCAGTCAAATATGCATATAACATGTTCGCCAAGTAATTATAAGAAAAACTGACCAATTTATGTTAGAAATGAAAGTTGATTTGTTTTCTTTCTTTAATAGTCCCACACATTTTCATCCCATTTTTCAAATTTGCTGTACGCTTACATTTATATGGGAATTGACTTTTTTTTTATTTCGTAGGAGTTGCAGAGTAATATTTTAATAATAGTTCTTGTTGCAAAGTTAAATGACTATAAAAGAGTAAAACAGCCATTGTTAAAACATGATCTAAGTATAGAATACTTTAATAAATGATAAATTAAAATACCACCCTCATGCAAATGTTATAGTTAAATTATATTCATATTAAAAGTTTCATTAAAATAATGATGTCAAGATAAGGACCAGATAAACATTGATATGAAGAGGATACGAAGGATATTATTTAGAACTATCATGGAGACTATATAAAGATTTTTACAACTCTTTGGAACAAACAAGAATATTAGATAATTATATTTCTATCTCTTTGAATAGATGATCAGTTCGTTATTATTTATTATCCATAGTGATTAAAGGATTACTAATTTACAAAAGAATGGATTTTGAACATTCAAAATTGTTCGAAAATGGTTTTCATAATTTTGTTCAAATCCAATTTATATAACAATGTGGAATTGTTTTATCCCAGTGACAGTAGACAATCTTGCTCTCCTCTCCTATAAAAGCTATTAGATCTAGTCTTACGTATTCATACGTCAAGTCATATATGCAGCTGTCCCTTTTGATAGATATTATCAATACCAATATAACACTAATAATATAAGAAAATGTTAATATTTTTGGCTGAAAAATAATTTGTTGCTATTTGCTATTTTCTTAAAGGCTCTGTCCATTGTAAGAAAACCAAAGTATAGCATTGAATTAGTTTAAAAAAAGCTATACAGACAAATGTAATCAAACATTCTTATATAGTAGGTATTTTTAAACCTAAACTAAATTAATTTAATGTGATAACTACAAAATAATATGGTTCAAATTAAACTTTGTGCCAGAAAACAAAAGTGAGCTGTTCAACTCTGCATGAATCCATTAATACTAATTTATTTAATTCCACAAGCGAGCTATACTGACCAAGTGGTCACTGTATCTTGGAGAAGATAGTGCCAATATTTGCGGATACAGGGTGTCATGTGGTCAGCACAATGAACGTTAATCTCAGTTTTCTAGACCGGAGCCGCTACTGATGTATTCAAATAGCTTCTCATTTGTTCTCACGAGGCTGAGATGACCCCTGTAAGTGCCCGGGACCTCTGGAGAAACTCTGAGCAATTTGCCACAGAATGAATCCTAATTTTAACTTTCGTAAACAGAATATCCAATTGAATGTATTCATTCACCCATCAGTTAGTTTTAAGATATATGGTCGCGACAGTAAATATGAAGCTGTACATTATATTATTCCCCCCCCCCCCTCTCTCTCTCTCTCTAAATAACAGATCCTAAGATGTTTAGCTCGTTTCATTTAAATGTTGTTTGGTGGCCGGCACGATTTCAATTCTTCAACAAGTTGACCTTCACGGTGATATTTTATTTTAGGTTAGGCACTTAATTTGAAATGCCTGCACCGCACCCACGTAGCAACACAACTTACAGCTGTACTTTGGTGTGGTCGGGATGTAAATGAAATGAACACAACCTAAACCTTAGGGCGTAATCAACAAATACTAAGACTTGGGGCCATTACGCAAACACCTTCTACCGGAAAAAGGGTTTGTTACCGCAAAGAACAATACTAACAGCAAGGATTATAAATCAGAATAAACACTACACATAATGATAGTGATTATTGTTATAACTATCAAAGCTGGATATCGATTGGGAATGAGATCTATTTTTAGTGACCCTCAAAATCAGGGAGAAGCATTTCAATCAAATACTCTAAAGTAGATCCAACATTTACTCCAAAGAAAGTGTGAAACTGATCCTCAATTGAAGATTTCTTAATGAACAACATTTTTTGTTTGAACCTTTTCGTTTTTTTGTTTTTTTTTGGGAGGTAACAAAGTATCCCTGCATAGTTTTTGGTTAGAGGCTACCTCTCTGCAAAGTTTCAACTTCTTGGTTCTTTGGGGATTTTTTCTGTTGGACAGAGTCACTGGTAATTATGTTGGGGATGTCTCCGACAAGAAATAGTTCTCTCCTCTATTGACATTATAACATCCCGGCATATTGTTCAACATTGTTAGCAAATAACAACCGAGTTGCAGTTCTTTGCTGCAGTAAAGACAACTTAATAAACAATAAAACACATGCCCACGTTAAAAATCATAATACCAACAAAATAAACATTTGATTTTATATAAATAACTGATTTTCAAAAATTCGAAATAATTTGAAAATAACTGTAATGATTTTATTAAAATGTATATCTGAGGAGTGTTTTACATGACAAATAGCACTGAATACTTTGGACGGGTGGGCAGAAGGGGGGGGGGGGAGCCTTGTTTAAAGATAATTTACTGGTAACTGATTTTTGAAAAATATTTACGATTTATATTTGGCTATAGAGAGAAACTATTTACAACTAAGTCGTAATATTTACTATTATTGGCGTAGTTTCAACAAATGAAGGAAGAGTGAGTATTAATTAATAATAAATGACCGGAGAGCCCATTGAACTCACGGAGGAAGATGGGACTAGCTCTACTCTGAACAGTTTGAGTCCACAACACTAGAACAAGCACTTTATGCTGTGACTCAACATAAACATACAAACATAATCGCCCAGTGTTCAGATTATAACCAGGCCGTGGAAACTCAGTTAAAAATACGGCCGATCATAATTTGTGTCCCGAAGCGAAAGATAAAGATGTCTCCCAATTTGTAATAAACTCTTCACTAAAAATATAATAGAAGATGTAAATGATTAGTAATTGTTACTCCTGCTACCGCGAGAGAGGTAATAAGCTTCAGAAGTGTTAGTTAATTATATAGCCAGCTAATTACCTTTCCCCTTAGCTCACGTGGTATGAAGTGCCAATAACAGTGCGGTAGGTAGCAGTCACCAAAATTTCGTCTCGCCTGGACTAATGCTGTGATCACGTAACGTAACGTAACGTAAGAGTTCTCCTAGTGTTTTTAACGTTCACTTTAGTTAAGAATTGTCCATGGAAGAACTTTTTACGTTACGTCATGTGAAGTCTATCACGTGTTATAGCCAGCCAATCATGTTGCGATTAACATTGACAGCGCTATCTAGTAACTCATTTGTTTGTTTACGATGTGCATTCGACTTCAAAGGTATTGTTCCTTTGTCCGCGTCCCACGAACTCTTTTCATTTGTCTTATTTGTTTGAGGTATTTAACGTGCAGGTTCTGAACCTGATTATATCAGCACACGACTTACAAACTAACCTAACTCCAACATCCAGCACTCAACCGTTAATTCATCACTGTAAAAGGGAAATCACACATTTTTCGGCCATGCCATGAATCGAACCTGGGACCCTTATCTTAATGGTCTATTGCTAGTACCTGCAGTCTAATCAGACCTTAACGATTAGGTTGATAGGTGACCTGGTGGTCTAGGGGTAAGGTGTAAGACTTCTGTGTTGGCGGCCGGGGTTCAATCCTCGGTCCCGGCACAGATTTATCTGATTACCAAACCCTTCCTTCACCTCTGACAAGACATCTTGTGAATGTGAAGAATGCCAGGCCTCCACCGTGGTTCGGATTCCACGTTAAACAGTAGGTCCTCCATTTCATCTCACAATCACCCTACCATTACACATTAGTGTGAGTGCGTACAACCCGGATGGGTAGTAAGACGCGGTGCTAATAATAATAATTAGGTTGGTTTCATTTTTAATAAACAATTTGTATTCAAGCAGTCCGAATTCGTTGTCTGTGTTTTGCTCGAGCTTTTACGCCATGTTCACTAAACTCAGCCAGGACCTAGCTCCTACCAGCCAACCAGACCAGTTGATCCAGGACCTAGCTCCTACCAGCCAACCAGACCAGCTGATCCAGGACCTAGCTCCTACCAGCCAACCAGACCAGCTGATCCAGGACCTAGCTCCTACCAGCCAACCAGACCAGTTGATCCTGCTATTTAGTCCACCGCTGCGGGTCCTTCCTTGTCTTCTTCATTTAATTGTTTGAAATATCCGAGAGGAGATGTAGACTAGTGTTCGCCTGCAAGGAAAGCGAACTTTTGACTGGGATTGAAACCGTGACCTCCGCATCAGTGGCAAACAGGTCCAGATGATGCTGGGATCCTTTGTCCGAGCCTGTTATGTTTTCACAGGTTCACATCTCAAGAAGGGGAGTGCTATTTCCCCAAGGTTGAGAACCTGTTAGTCTGCTAGGTACTCGAGGTGTCAGGTAAGAGGTATGTATGACGTCATGTCTTGTGCCGGAGCACGATCTCGCGTGTTGACTTAGGGAGACACGTGGGTTTTGTTCGGCGCTGACCGCAAATGAGCCCGCTCATTATGTTGGGATGCGAGTGATGTTTAGTGGTTGGAGAAGAGACCGCACCTGGTCTAGGCTGAGGAAATGCCAGACAGACCATTCCCTCCCACACTGGCTTCATTCACGTCAGCAGAACACATCTCGTGGCTTCATTCCCGTCAGCAGAACACATCTCGTGGCTTCATTCACGTCAGCAGAACACATCTCGTGGCTTCATTCACGTCAGCAGAACACATCTCGTGGACTGTCCTCGCGCGCTCAATGGCTCTGTTTAGTAGTTAGGACAGATTGTCTTCGCATCAAACCTTAGCTGGAGGTGATAGTTAAATAAGAGACTATTATATTACCATTTGACTTTAAATAGTTTTGTTTATTAAATTAGAACTGTTTTTGCTTGGAAGAGCGAGAGGATAACCCTCTCTGTTGCCTTAGGAGAGAGACAGGCTAGCATTCTCTGTTGCCTTAGGAGAGAGACGGGCTAACCCTCTCTGTTGCCTTAGGAGAGAGACGGGCTAGCATTCTCTGTTGCCTCAGTGAGTTGCCTTCGTATAGTTTGATGTGCTACAGTTGTTGGATAGTTGACATTCCCGTGACCTATCCAGCCAATCATGTTGCGAGCAGCGTCAAAACAGCTGTTTAGTACTTCATTCTTTGTTTATGGTCTCGTATCAAGAGATATAATATGTTGTGTCACTTTATAACACTGTATGTTGTAGTTCTAGTAAAGTTAACGCTCTCTCTCTCTCTCTCTCTATATATATATATATATATATATATATATGATATATGTATATATATGATATATATATTATATATATATATATGTTATATTTCTCTTTCTATGCATACAGTAAACTCCCGATTATCCGTTCACGGTTCTTCAAAATACTAACAATAATAGAGCATTGGGCCTGCAGTAGTTTTAGTATTGTTCAAATAAAGAAGTTACTCAGCAGTAAACGTGTTACCGTGAATGGAGCTTAACATGTTCACGTCACAGTAAAAAACAACGTTAACAATATGTTGAAGCGGAAAATAATACTATTCGAGCTGCACTGTATTGTAATGTATGCCATGTGAAAATGTTACATGTACTTCTTAGCGTATGTGATATTTGACCGGGAGAGATATAGTGTCTACTTATGTAGCTTGAGTATGTAGACTATTCGTCTCTCTGGTGACAGAACGTTGTCCAGGGTACAACATAGGAGGTTGTCTGTATGTAGACTATGATGACAGAACGCTACTCAGGGAAGTTGTCTACATGTCACAGTCGTAATAAGATGACGTGTTGATAGTGAATATGGACGTGTGGAGCCGATAATGAGAGTTTTTTTTTTTTTTACAAATCAAAAAAGTTTATTATCCAATTCCATTATATCTATGACAGAATATCCAAGAAATGTTGATGTCACTATGTGTAGAAAATTAATCTAAACATATCTAAAGAACCAATATTTTATTTATTTCGACCAAAAAAAACATTTTCAGTAAAAGCAACTGCGATATTTCTGGCTTTAGTTTTCCTTCTAAATAGCACCTTAAACGATGAATGGTATATCTATGTTGGTGGATCAATTGCACGATCATGATCGAGGAGGTCAATACCACCAGAGCACTTATGGATTGCCCTTGTTACGGTTAGATATCCATCAAATTCGCAACGGAGGAAAATATTGAACAAAATATATTGATAATATTCCAAGAAACCGGGCAATGGCGAGAATTCCGTCTTGTTAGGGAGGGGAGGGGAGTGTGACAGATGCTGCCAATAAATTACAACCTTTGGGCGTTGTCACGAATGTTAATAGGGCCCATATGCACGATATGTGTGATGTGTTGCTATTGGTTTATTAGATCAAGCTTGTTTAAACAATCACAAGTTATTAACGGCGGTGATTTAAGGTGGGTTGTAGGGGACGCGAGAAAAGACCAGTGTTTTTACAGGTTTTATAACAAAGCTTATTTTTGTCGAAATAAATCAAATATTGCTTCACTACAAACATAGTTTAGTTTGATACACACGGTAATATCAACATTTGTTGAATATCTGTCAACATTATAGCGGCATTATATGATAAACTTTTTAAATGAATAGAAAAAGTTGTCTTTAAATTATAGGACAACCCTCGACAGGTATTCAACAGCTGTTGATATTACCGCGTGAAGAAAATTAAACTCTAGGGTTATACTGGAGCAATATTTGATTTATTTTAACCAAAAAAATGTTTTGATATAAAAACTGCAAAAAATCTAACCTTTTCTAGCGTTCCCTACAGCCTCACCTTAAGTGAGGACGTGTCGAGAATATACAGGTTGAGTTTTAACTTATGTTACAAAAGCTAGGAGAATATTTCTCGTGAAAAACTAGGAAAAAATGTGTGTAAAGTTTTGCTCTGAGGTCCTTACTAAGGGAGCAATGAACCCTTAAAAATCAAATGCCTTTCCCCTGCCACGCAGCTAGCACAGCTAGCACAGCCAGCACAGCCAGCACAGCCAGCACGCTCGCCAGACCTGAACCCCGGGTTTCTTAATGGGGGGCCACATCAAAAGTGCCGTGTAATGCTATGGTAAGACACGGATGTTTACACAAGGGCTGTTGTAGCGTTACTTACTGTACAATGAATAATAAAACAACATACTTCTCTTCAGTTACTGTTCTCCTACTCATTTGTTAAATTGTTAGAAAATTGTTGTTTATTCTTAAGTACGTGATTTTGAAAGGTTCATTGTTCCCTTAGTAATGACCTCAGAGCAAAACTTTATACACATTTTCTTCCTCGTTTTTCATAAAGAATAGGATCCTAGTCTTTGTAACACAAGTTAAAACTCACCCTGTATAGGCCTACATTCTCAAATATCTCTTAAAACATAATGGAAGTTAATTGAATGGTGATATTTGAGAATTATAAATATATACAAATTGTCTGAGTAATTTTGCTCAAAATCATTTTCTCGGGAGCGTCTTACATGCTAAATGGTAATGTAAGCTTATTCGTTGAATGTATACAGAGAAAATAATTCATTTAATGGCAGTATATTTATGACAATGCCAGGCCTCCACCGTGGTTCGGATTCCACGTTAAACTGTAGGTCCTCCATTTCATCTCACTATCACCCTACCATTACACATTAGCGTAAGTGCGTATAACCCGAATGGGTAGTAAGACGCGGTGCTAATAATAATAATATATTTATGACAGACATTAAGTTTCTCGGAAATGGCCTCAAAGATTCTATTTAAGATTTGAATCTAGGGCGTATACAAGCAATATATTTTAAAATACCTCGTTAAACTTAATTGAACCGATCCTCATTGACTAATTTATATCAACACACCACACATGTTTTACTATGTAAACATAATCTTGATTTGGGCTTAAGGTTTGTATGGCTTTTAATAACTAGGGATTTTTAATTTATTAACCTTTTTGGACTTTGAGATTTAACACGTTTCATTTTACACTTATTTAAAAAAAAACAGTTGAAATATTCGTTTGATCATTTTTGTTAGTTACACAAATGCTATTTTGTGTGTGATATTTAATAAATTCTACTCGTAATTTTAATGGCTATGATTGTATGTGTTTTTATTCTCGAAACATGTTATTCAGTAGGTATAGTGTTCTATGGCCGTGTATATTTTATCCAACTTGACGTGTTTCTGTTCCAGGGCTGTTTCGACCACCCTGCAGTAATCTACAACCGCAACCCGGCCCACGCTCCAAAGAGGTATTGAAATGTGCTAACTAGTTGGGCCCATGTCACTCAAAGAGGAAGTGTAACTATCTGGTAGTAACTATTTGATTAGCGGGTGGAAATAATTTGACTCAAGTCGTACTAAAGGTCGATTCACAGGATCGCCGAGACCTGGGAGCAGAATATTGTCGAGTACCGCAGCCATTCATAGGCACCCATAATGCTTTGCGACACAAACTGTATCGTAACTTCCCCTTCACCCTAATATGTAGAGGAGGTACCGATAACTATTACAAAGTAGAGACAGGTAAATATGTCATGAGAGTAAGAGAAATAAATAGGTAACAATAATAGATTTATTATAAAAAAAATAAAGATGATATAAGGTTACAATTGATAAATAAAATTGGTTAGGGAAAACATGCTCTTAGAAGTATAAAGGAAAACATTAAGTTCTAAACTGACAAATATGATAGGATTTAACAACTCCAAAAATATAGGAACTTCCCGTAGCACGGGAGAATGTGTGTCCAAGACGACACGGAACAGTCAAAAGGAAATTAAGTTAATAGAGAGTATTGGATTCTAAAACAGCCGGGTTAGCGCCAGATTACCACCAGAAGGGTCTAAATATATAACATGGTGAATTAATTACTAATGAAAATATAACGGCAAATCCTATAGTTTTAGAGTTACTAATCTAAATGTCAGCCAAGCTAACTAGCTTGATTTGAAATTAAGAAAGGTCCCATAGACACACTAAATAATAAATGGTAAGAGGACGGTCTGTGAATTACATTAGCAGATGGCTAACAATCAGGTGTCAACACAAAATAGTACTATGGCCGGTCCTTTCTCAGTGGGTGCTGCCAGAGCACCCATTAGTACATTTATATCACTACCCACTCCCTGGGGTCTACATCACATCTAGTACACACTAACTTCAAATACTTGGACAAATGAGGTGCTAACAAGGGGCAAATGAAAATACTATCTGTGCGCGCCACTATACAACACTAGTCGTGGTCCGCACTTTGAACACCCAAAATAGTAACACAGAAAAGGGGTGGCAACAAGAATGCTGTGAGATACTGACCTAACCAGGTCCTCAAATAAAGGCTTTAGACAACCTGCTTGTAGCCATACAAAAATTCGGACAAGTGAGCATGGCGTCCACGGCGTCATGGGATATTGTGAAGTCATAAGGACTTAAAACGGAAGAGGAACCTTAAAGCAAGGTCCTTATTACATATAAAGCTCAAAGCCCTTGTATTTAAGCTAGGTTATATGGACACAGGGAAAATATATAGTCAGACTATCTGACTAAAGAAATTAAGTCAGATTGACACAAAACTAAATTTAGTCATTCTGACTAAAACAACAAGTCTGAAGGACTTAGAAAACATTATAGTTGCTTCGACTAACAGAAACACAATTAGTCTCTTTGACTACTGACAAGTCTGAAGGACTTAGAAAACATTATAGTTGCTTCGACTAACAGAAACACAATTAGTCTCTTTGACTACTGACAAGTTTGAAGGACTTAGAAAACATTATAGTTGCTTCGACTAACAGAAACACAATTAGTCTTTTTGACTACTGACAAGTCTGAAGGACTTGGTATTTGTTGAATACTTGGAACATCAGACGAGATTGTCAAGTCGGTGGGACCGACAACCCAAACATCAAGACCACCAGTTTCTTCTTCAGGTGCTGGAGCAGAGGTTCCTCCTTCGAGGCTATAAAATGATGAACTACAGTCCAATGAACCTAGGGGTCACCCGTTATATACTCTTTTTTCTGACTCTAAACAGAACCAAATATGGGCATGTAATAAGGGAAAAGGAAGGAAGGAGGAGGGTGGAATAGAGGATACAAAGTTGCCAAGGAAGTCCGCTAGGGTAACAGTGCTCGTAGCTCAAGGCATTGAACCAACATCGAGTGTTCAAGGGTTCAGACGTCTGTGAAAACTGCCACGTCTTATACTCCGCCATACTTACAGAATGGTTTGTCGAAGCATGGTGTTTGTATCCGAGAACATCCACTTAGTGTAAGTAGAACACAAATGATATTATTGCAGAATATATCAGCTTTATTGCGGTTTGTATATGTCATTTTACTTGAGTGACACGTTACAAAACTAGACACAGTTGGTTTTGATAGATTTAATAAACAGACCCTTTATATCACAATCACGATTACAGTGGCGTACCAAGGGGAGCCCACGTGGGGGGGGGGGG
>CABFVZ010002957.1:9448-53487 GCA_902151445.1 Timema monikensis
AAAAAAAAAAAAGAAACATGGCTGTAGTTTAGAAAAGATGAGTTTAATTTAAATTAACTGAAAAGAAGAAATATGAAAATATTTACTCTAAAATATGATCTCAAATATTAATAAAGACAGGAAAATCGATATCATTACAAGCGGATGATTCAAATTGCACGAGCGTTGATCAAAGTAGATCGCACAGGGTCATGGTTGAATCACTTTTATGCTGTTTCCAATGCCTTACCAATATTTGTTGCAGAAGGACACTACAACTACCTAAAGTCTGCTTAGCTCTAAATCCAACAAATGAGTGAACTGGAGAAGAAACACCCATACGTCTACAAGAAGTTTCAATATAGCTTCTATGTTATTGGTTGGACAAATCAGTTTTGGGCAGGCTTTGGTTGCGATTTAGTCATCGAGCAAACACTTATGAAATAACTAAAAATATCAGGCAGCTTGACTCATGGAAGAAGATGATGGAACAACATCGAGCATTGTGGGCAATGTCAGCACCCATAATGTTTGAGTTCAACTCTGTTATGCAGGAATTCAATGACCTCTCATACACCACAAGTGAAAAACACCAAGAATCAACTGATGCCAGAATTGAAAAAGATGCAGCTGACCTTTTGAAGATAAACAACATGCTCTGTTGTGCCTCACTGTTTGGCTCTTGCGCCTTTTCTCCGCACTTGCACCAACCGTGCCTACTGCCTGGGCAACTACGCACTTCATGCTCTTTGAGCCGTCCATGACGAGTTATCCACTGTAATCAGCGCCAATGAGAACACCCAGCACAATTTGTACCGACTGACGACCCGTCAGACCCAGTGAACATTGTACACGTGGCTCAGGTCATCGGTGTGGTCTCGTACAGACCCTTGGATGAACCTGAAACCACGGAGGTGACAGAAATGTTGCGGGCGTTAGCCGCTCTAAGACTAAACAAGGCCCCTGGACGTGACGATATCAATAACACGGTCCTCAGAAAGCTGCCCTTGGAGGCGATTAACTTCCTTGTGGAGTTATTCAACGCCATCCTGTTCCTGAGTCACTTCCCCGAGATCTGGAAGCACGCCAACGTCCTCTGCTTTCATAAACCAGGTAAGGACCAGGCCCTAGCTTCATCTTACCGACCAGCTTGCTTGACTGTTTGGGCAAGTTGTTCAAGATACTTCTACTGACAAGACTGACCCGACATGTTCGTGAGGTGGGCATCTTGTTAGACGAGCAGTTTGGCTCTCGGGTGGGACATGCTACGTCTCACAAACTCGTCCGGCTCATGAAGCAGGTCACGAGGAAATTACACATTATCAGGCTGACTGGTGCTGTCTTTCTCGACGTAGCAAAGGCCTTCGACCGTGTTCAGCACAAAGGCCTCCGTTTCAAACTTCTCTCCCTGAACCTGCCCTTCTACCTAGTTAAGGTTGTACAATCTTATCCATCCCACCGCACCTTCTCCACTACTTTTGGGAACGCCACTCCCCAAGTCCAAAGCATCCGGGCTGGAGTGCCGCAGGGTTCCCTCGTGGTCCCACTGCTCTTCAGTCCGTATGTGAACGACATTCCTAAATCACCAGACGTCAAGTTGGCACTGTATGTGAACGATACGGATCTAGTAGCGGAGTCGTGGTGAGGGCAGCTGGTGGAGAGGTGACTCCAAATGCACCTGACGCAGTTGGAGGGGTGGCTGACCACCTGGAGAACAAGTATTAGCGTGTAGAAGAGCACAGCAGTGCTCTTCACATAGAAAATAAAGTTCTACAGGCCAGCCCCCCTCCAGCCTTTTTGGAGAGCAGATCAGATGGGGGGAACAGTGCTAAGTACCTGGGACTTTCGCTGGACACAAAACTGACTGGCGACTACACTGCACTGAGAGATTTAACAAGGTGAGACAAAGGCTGGGAATGCTAGGACCACTGCTTAACAGGCGTAGCACCCTGTATACAAGGAACGGTCTGACTTTGTACAAGCAGTTGCTCAGGCCGATCCTCGACTATGCATGTCCTGTTTGGGGCCACCAAGTGGACACGTATATGAGGAGGATGCAGGCATTCCAGAGCAGGTGTTGGAGGATCATTGTGGACGCATCTTGGTACATTCTGAATGTGACTTATATGCTACCATCAAGGACCACTTCCGGAAGCTGGCACAGTCCTTATACGACAGACTTTACTATACCACCAATCCTCTTATCCAGGGGCTTGAGAATCACGTCGTCGACCCTGGAGGGTGCCACCGACGTCCCAAAGCCCTGTTCGGATAAGCGAGAAGTGTCAAACAGTGGTTTGGGAGGCTCTCACCCAGCCCTCTATAGAGTAGTGTCCCCGCACGTAACTCTAAACCCCCTTATTATGGTTCCCAATATACTTCCCCACCAATATTAATAATATGTTTATTCTTTGTTTCAGAAACTTCACGAAATGTGACAATCCGTTTGTTTTAGAATCCGAAACCACACGGTATGACCAAGTGGTTGGTATATGTTGGAATTTACTCTCGTGCTCCCCTTCAGGATGCATCCGAGCATGCTAATATGCGACTGCGACTGCGACTGCGAGAACTCCCATGGGAGTGCAAGGTGTCACCCTGCCTCTCTTACGTGTGATTGGCTGTTGGAGCGTTTCGAGCGACTGCTGTTCTACGTCCGGATGGAGCCCACCCCGAAGAAGAAAGAAGGATTTGGCGTCGGGGTCGTCAGAAGACCTCCCGATGAGGCGTTGAAGAAGCCCGGGCCTGGGAAGCGACCGGCCCCGATCAAAAAGAAGTTGGTGGTATGCGTCGGGGGATCAGCCATCAGCGGCAAGCTTGTGCAGCCCATCTTGGCAGGAAGAGTCGAAGGTTTCCATTCACGTGGACTGGACGTTCCTCCGATCAATCAGGAAGGAGCTCGAACCGGGTGGCAAATGGTCCACCCCAAGGCCGAAGCATTAGTGGCAGGTACTCTCTCGAGGGGCAACAAGCCTGCAGTATAGGCCAAAGCCAGCGGGGCCACTCCAACTCACGGAGTCGAGAGTGCCACTGGCCGAAACAAGTGCGATTCACCTTCGGGTGACGTATCGGCCCTTTCCAGGGCCAACATAACTGGTGTGACCTCCCAAATTAGCGGAGAGGTGGGCGCAAGAACCAGGCAACCGGGTGAAGACAGTGGGGCCCCTCCAACTACCGGAGGTGAGCGTACCACTGACCGAACCCACCAAGAGTCACCTTCGGGAGACGAATTATCCCTTTCTAGGGCCAAAAAGGCTGGCGTGATCTCCCAAATTAGCGGAGAGGTGGGCGCAAGAACCAGGCAACCGGGTGAAGACAGTGGGCCCCCTCCAACTACCAGAGGTGAGCGTGCCACTGGCGGCTGCCATTAGTATTCGTTGGCCCTTCTCGGGGTGAGTGACGATCCAGCCCTTTCCAGGGCCTGCACGGTGGCCAGCGTGACCTTCCCAAATACCGGGAAGGTGGGCGCAGATGGACAGGTTTAAGTCAGTGCGACCCCTCCAACTACCAGAGGTGTGCGTGCCACTGACTGATCCAACGGGGCCTCCCGTCGGCAGCAATGCCGATGCAGACTAGCCAGTGGGGACCCTCCAACTACAGGAGGTGTGCGTGCCACTGACGGTCAGAAAGAACTGGAAGCCCAGTGGGTGCCCGGAGGAGAGACGATCTCCCCCTAAGTGCCTGCACTGCTCAGAAGTTTTAATCTATCTTCATGCTTCTTTAATTTCATTTACAGTTTCCTTGATTATGGTACCATAATACCGAAACATGTCGGAATAAAGTAATCCAGCATATTTCCAGTGTTTGATATCAAAAAGGAGTAGTGTGACAAGGAAACAGATAAGACTTAGGTTATTCCACATTACTTAATCACTTCATTAAATTTATTTGGCAGACGTTAATCTTAAATTTTATTCTTTTATTTCACAACATATTTGGAGCTAAAACATTGTTTCGTACCATACTATATTGTATCTTAAAAGTTTTTGTATTTATATTTTTAAAGTTCCAACCTATATTTGAGACTTTTCATTAACTCGTTTATGGTCTAGTTAATGATGCATTATAATTGTATATCAATGTTCATATCTTACAATATGTTTTTTTTCCAGAAGCATAATTAAATTATACATTTTGACTTGTTAATTTCACAATATATCTACCAATTTAGCAACTGTTTAATCTATAAATTTAATTTTTATATATATTTTTAGAGCTATTGATCTGAGTCTTAACTTTTAAATATGAATAGAGTGATTATTCCTCCCAACTGTTTTCCCCTACCACGATTCATGAACTAACGAGACACTGTTAAAAATAGTGCATTGCAATTGTGCAACTGGATGCAGTAACGTCCTCTGCATTTGCAAAACATATAGGCTTCCATGCATTTCTGCGTGTGGATCATGCCAAGTGACGTCTTGTGACAATCCGCAGAACAGACTTTCAAATGAACCGGAAGACAGCCTCAAGTACTGAAATAAGACTTTTTTTTAGCGTTTACTTAATCCTTGTGGTTTGAAATTTAGCTTTTTAATTTATAATTTAATTGTCATATTCTAAACACTTAATAAGAAAGTTACGGTCCCACTCCTTGATTTTTTAGGTCAGCGAGGCATATCAAAGAACTAGTCCACTTACTGTGCTCATTTCTAGTTATACTTTTTTTCTGCACTTTGGAAGCGATTTAAATTTTATTTTTAATCGTATCATATTATAAAATATAAGAGGGGAGGGAAACAAATCTATAAGGGGGGCAAATTTATTCTAGGAGAAAAACTATTTTTATGGGGCCGTGGAACCCCGCCACTAAAATATTTGCCACTACTTATGACAAGAGTTAAAAAGTTATAAATGTATATTCTCAGTCTTGAAGGGAGGAGGCACTAAGCAAGTTTCTAAATGTTAAACAAATTGATAACACTTAAAATATTTAATCACTGCCACTAATTAACAGTGAAATTAACTCCAGATAGCTCCTGGAGAAATGGATTCAAAGCTTTTCTTCGCCTGTGGCAGTTGGGGTGCTGGGCCCCCCAAACTCCCTTTGAAATGGGTTATGACCTCGAAAAGATTATCTCCATACATTGTTTTTGGAACATTAAGATATTATCTCTCTAGATTGTTTGGAGAACATTAAGATATTATCTCTCTACATTGTTTGGAGGACATTAGAATATTATCTTCCTAGATTGTTTGGAGGACATTAAGATATTATCTCTCTAGATTGTTTGGAGGACATTAGAATATTATCTTCCTAGATTGTTTGGAGAACATTAAGATAGTATCTCTCTACATTGTTTGGAGGACATTAAGATATTATCTCTCTACATTGTTTCGAGGACATTAGGATATTATCTTCCTAGATTGTTTGGAGAACATTAAGATAGCTCTCTAAATTGTTTGGAGGACATTAAGATATTATCTCTCTACATTGTTTGGAGGACATTAGGATATTATCTTCTTAGATTGTTTGGAGAACATTAAGATATTATCTCTCTACATTGTTTGGAGGACATTAGGATATTATCTCTCTACATTTTTTGGAGGACATTAGGATATTATCTTCCTAGATTGTTTGGAGAACATTAAGCTAGCTCTCTAAATTGTTTGGAGGATATTAAGATATCATCTCTCTACATTGTTTGGAGGACATTAGGATATTATCTTCCTAGATTGTTTGGAGAACATTAAGATAGTATCTCTCTACATTGTTTGTTGAAATGTTCTATGAAGCGTCTCTATTTCAGAAAATATGAGTTCTAATATTAGTCCATACGGCAAACATTTTAAGGATGCACTTTTAAGAGTTGTGTATCAATAAAATTAATGCCATTGTTAATTTAAGGAATTAATACAAACAATTAGTATTACTGTTGAAAAACCCTTTTTAATAATCTTTTCTAAAGACTTTTTTTTAACAAAAATATGAATTATAAACATATAAGATGGTATTTGTTTTATTAAATGCTACAACAGTTTATCACTTCTACCCTTGAAAATATAAATTCAACTTCAAAATAATATATGTCAAGTATTCATTCAATAATTCTATTAACAAAGATTCCTTCAAATATTTTTGAAATGTTTGAACTGTGTTCTATTCACTATTTAGTTTCCCATAACGGAGAATTACCTGCTACCTTCGGGCATTTACTTCTGACATCCAGTTTTGTGTTGCAAACGTCTCATTAATTCACTGAAAGGGTGATCTCCGGTTCAATCCAAGTTGGGGGGGCGAGGATAATATCTCAAGTGCAAGTTTGGTTCTTTTCAAGCTACAAATAGAATCGGTAGGTATCACAATAAACCACGCGCCTTTTCATATTCTTTCAAAATGTTGCCACACGGTTAGTTGTGCAAGCAGCCAGCGCACGGGGAGGACTGTATCTAATTATCGCACTTGACGAAGCAGGAGCTATGGATGAACTGTTACAAGGATATGTTAACAAGAGGAGTTATAACACTGCGCTCACATTGCTCCATTTGACAGGGACTGTCGTATGTTAACAAGAGTTATAACACTGTACTCACATTACTCCATTTGACAGGGACTGTCGTATGTTAACAAGAGTTATAACACTGCGCTCACATTGCTCCATTTGACAGGGACTGTCGTATGTTAACAAGAGTTATAACACTGCAACTCACACTGTTCCATTTGACAGGGACTGTCGTATGTTAACAAGAGTTATAACACTGCGCTCACATTGCTCCATTTGACAGGGACTGTCGTATGTTAACAAGAGTTATAACACTGCACTCACACTGCTCCATTTGACAGGGACTGTCGTATGTTAACAAGAGTTATAACACTGCGCTCACATTGCTCCATTTGACAGGGACTGTCGTATGTTAACAAGAGTTATAACACTGCACACACACTGCTGCATTGGACAAGTAGACGCAAGATATCAATATTGCAGTAAACCAGATAATCGGTTGAGGTTCAAATCCTGGCACGATAAATGTGCCTTTCATGCAAAACAGGTGCACTTTCTCCTAACGTCCCTCCTCGTTTCCACCAATAGAGTTGTGTTATTCCCCCACAATATTTAACATACTCCAGTCCAACTCAAAATTGTTACATCTCCTTATCTACTATTTTATCGAAATAAATATGATATATCTGTTCAATAATATTATTTAAATTATGCAAGTAAACTTTTGAATTAAGTAATCAAACTATTTACATGTTTTTTTGCACACAAGCCCATCAAGCTCTTGCCGATATTTACCAACCTTTTCCGCCATCTCACGACAGACCACTGCAGCGCTACAGCTCACAGAACGGCCATATCAGGAAATGTTAGAACTTGAGGATCAGCATTTCGTCAGCTAAGGGAATACGCCATGAACAAGCGGCGCGTGTAAATAAATTCGCAGAACTAAAGCTTTGCGATTGTTTTAATTTATTAGGATATTCTTATTTTACGGTAATACCTTTACCTCATTGTTTTAAAATGATATTTGTTCATTCGTATATAGCTGATGTTACATATCAAGTTTGCTTGCAACAAGCCGTTCACTATTTCATATAATTCAATTAAGTTCCTATATGAGATGTCCATGTTTGGGAAGCGAAGATTTTTTTTTAAATGGGTGAGGGTTGTCCTTTTAATTAACAAGATTAAACCTACTAATTCATTATTTTAAAAGTACAAACAAGTGATTAAAAAACCCAGCATTATTAACTTTCTAGTGAAGATTAAGGCACATAATCACCCAGTGATAGACACGCTATACAGTTGTGTTAGAAGAATTTTCTTTCTTAAGTATTAACCGTGGTTTGTCATCTAATTGAAGACTCATTGTGAAGAAACCAGACTTTTCTCTCTGAAAATTCTTATATGTATTTAAAATTTCTCCAGGGACCTAAACGAGATTATTATGATTGCCAAAAACTATTTAACTCGAGATATTTTTTATAGATAAAAACATATAATTAACCCCTGAACCCGAAAAAGTTGTTTTCGCGATGCCATCCGTCCGTCAGTTTGTTATTCAGTCCATACCTGAAACCATTTTATCGTTTGGACTAAAATTTGTTATCTAGGGTTTTCATAAGGCTCCTCGGAGGGATTTTTGGGATTAGCTATCCAACCCTAAAATTAAGGGTAGTTTAATTAAGGGTGAAAAGAGAGAGAAAACATACTTTTTCTTGAAATTTGTGTGAACGATATTGATCAAAATTCGTATTTAGGCACTGTTTAACATTACAAACAAAATAGTACATCTCACTATTTTGTTGAAAAAATTACTTAGAGCACACTTTACATAATTGAGTGTCTCTAATTTTGATATATCCGCCACTCTTTGAGATAAGAAGTCACTGATTTCAAAGTTGTAGGACCGTTGGAATAAGAATAGCTCATTAAAAAGTTGTAGGACCGTTGAAATAAGAAGTAGCTTAACACAAAGTTGTAGTACCGTTGAAGATAAAAAACCTTAATTGGAAATAATGTTTTATGAAAACAATATTTTCCGAGTTATAGGCAAATACATTTTGTTAATTAATGTATCTTTGGAAAACGGAATGTTAAAAATGCACAGAACAAATAATATGTCTCTATAACAATGTATATTATTTCGTTTCACTTATCAATGTGTATATTATCTGCATTATTTTGGTTTACTGATTTCCATTATTGTTTTAATATGTTTTTTTCTTTTATCTGTTGATCTTTTGTAAATAGTGTTTTCCTCCATGGGGACATGGAAAACCCCTCCCAGTTTCCGAGTTGTTAGTAGATTACTCCATTTCAAGGCAAAGCAACGAGAAAGACTGTAAGGTGCACGTCTATCAATCTTACATCATATCATATATCATATCATTAACATAATATATACACAGGTGTGGTATTGGGTAGATGAATCAGACCCATTTTCACTTTAAATTAAATAATAAAACTTAATTGGTAGTAACTGATTAATATGAAATATATGATACCTGTATTAATTCTATAAAGTATTATTCACACTATACGTAACAACAACGTCACGTCACATCATGGCAGCGTCACGTCAAACCTCTGCACAATAATACACTATACATCACATCAACGTCACATTTCCGAAAAATTTTTAGTGGAACTAGTGTGATTCTACAAACATGCCAAGGTTTAACATCAAACAACTTGCATTGATTGTAATTTTGCTTGACGAAGAAGAAGAAGAAGTTGGTAGAAAACACCAATAAAGAGTGTGGGTTAGAAAGATGCTAAAATTTAGAAAGCCTTCGTGTGAATGGTACACATTGTTCAAGGAATTGTAAGAGGATGACATAAGCTTCTACCAATATTTTAGATTGTAAAAATACCAATTATATTGTTTGTTAAACAAAATAGAAAAGAAAATACAAAAGCAGAGCACTATTCACCTTATTTCTTGCTGGTCAAATCATTTAGTTGTTTATATTGACGTACTTGTTCAATTAAGGGCTCGTCATCCATTTTTAAAAGGCACAGAGCCTACACTGGCGCAACTCATTGTTGGACCGTCACGTTGCGTCGAGAATGTTGACCGTGCCGTGCCGTTGACGGTCCGTGATGTTGTCGCCATATAAACTCTATTGAAGAAAATTTTTTGACGTGACGCTGCCGTGGACGTTATAGTGTGAATAGTGCTTAAGTCACATATAGAAGTTACCTTGATTATTTATGCCTTGCTCCAAACGTTGATTTTAAATTTTCTGAATGTAGCATTTCATTATTTCCCTAACCTAAGTTTACCTACATTGACTAACATAACTCTAAAATTAGCTAACCCAATCAAAATATCCCTAACTTGATTTAGATAAACTCGTTTAATTGAAAACGTGGACTCAACACAGTACCTGGTTGTAAGGACATTGTGTTTGCTTGATTGAACTTGCAGTGTCGTTTCTTCTAATACCTCATCCATGGACTGAGTGTCGATCTCTAATTATCGCTCTTCATGGGGCTGTGTGCGTCCATTCAGCGTCGGGACTAACTGACGTCACACTACACCTCCTTTCTTCCCGCCCTCCTTCGAGCTCAACAGCCAATTAAACTCCGTGTCGAAAATATATACTGTACATTCTTGTGAATGAAAGTAAATATCAGAGCTTGAGGGAAGTTTCATCAACATTGGAACAAGTATCACTTTTCCTCTATATCTTGCTCGCTAGCCGCTGAGGTCGGGTGTGGTGTGAGATTGAGGGAAGTGTCTAGTCACTGAGGTCGGGTGTGGTGTGAGATTGAGGGAGTGCCTAGTCACTGAGTTTGGGTGTGGTGTGAGATTGAGGGAAGTGTCTAGTCACTGAGGTCGGGTGTGGTGTGAGATTGAGGGAGTGCCTAGTCACTGAGGTCGGGTGTGGTGTGAGATTGAGGGAAGTGTCTAGTCACTGAGGTCGGATGTGGTGTGAGATTGAAGGGAGTGTCTAGTAACCAAGGTCGGGTGTGGTGTGAGATTGAGGGAAGTGTCTAGTCACTGAGGTCGGATGTGGTGTGAGATTGAAGGGAGTGTCTAGTAACTGAGGTTGGGTGTGGTGTGAGATTGAGGGAAGTGTCTAGTCACTGAGGTCGGGTGTGGTGTGAGATTGAGGGAAGTGTCTAGTCACTGAGGTCGGGTGTGGTGTGACATTGAGGGAAGTGTCTAGTCACTGAGGTTGGGTGTGGTGTGAGATTGAGGGAAATGTCTAGTCACTGAGGTTGGGTGTGGTGTGAGATTGAGGGAAGTGTCTAGTAACTGAGGTCGGATGTGGTGTGAGATTGAGGGAAGTGTCTAGTCACTGAGGTTGGGTGTGGTGTGAGATTGGAGGAGAGCCTAACACATTGAATGTATCAAATTATTCTACAAAATCAGTTGAAAAAAGCATAAATGAAAGTGATATCAGGCAGTGCACTCGGATAAAACGCATATGCGTTATGCACTATTCATGATTTTGGACATTCAAGCACTGACCGAAGCGAACGCAATTTTTGAACGTGAAATATTTGAGTAAATATTGAGCTGGCGAATTTATGCTGTAGTCGAAACGGGAAGTAGGGGGTTACAACCGAATATTTCCACTTAGTTTCATGAGTGTTCTTAAACTATAAGATATAAACACTGCTATGAATAACTAAAGCGTATATCTAGGTAAAGGCCTTTTCACTCCACCTATTCGTTTTTCACTTTGTTTAATCCATCACTGAATGGTAGATCATTATTGGATGGTTATCAAAACCAGTATAGAATCGTGAGAAATAGAACTGTGAGAAAGCACTGTTCTCACACTAGTCCATTTCCCACAGATTTGTCTTTTATAATCCTTACTGTATCCAGATTAGAGTTATTCAATACAGACTCAAATGTAAAGCATTATTATTTTTTAGTCTAAAAAAGGAGAACAATGTTTTGCATTTCACAACAGTTCGTATTGCTTGTATCTTATTCCCACGTAAGTATTTCAAGGCTCCAGTGAGAACACTCTGTGATTTCAGGGCCAGTCAAGATAAGATTTTCCATGTGAATGAATTTACGTTTTCCTCAGCGAATTTTAAAGATATAACGTTGAAACAAAAACCATCAATTCTTAAATAATTCTAAAAATAGTCCTACATTGTCACCAAATTATTATTTTTATCCTTAAGTATTTTTTTTATAAACGTATTTTTTATAAATGCTCTACAACTTAAGCTCTTGGTCTCGACCACGAAAATGGCCTGTAGGAGACTTCCTGCCGGGATGTAGTTTAAAAAGGGCAGTGGTAGAATATGTCTATCTAGAATAGGAAATAAGAAAAAGGTAATTAAAAAACAAGTCAATGTTTTCAAGGCGTAAATATTAAAGTTACTGTGTGAACTCGTCAGAGGAAGAGGGAAAGGGATATCAGCACACAGACAAGCGTCCTCTCAGTATGAACTTCTCATTTTCATTCCCTCTCTGTTTTGTACATTCGCCTCTAAGTGTGCTTAGTGCTTAGACTGCTTAGATGCGTCATGTTAAGATGCAACCTGCTTTACAAAATATCTTCGAAATCTCCAAGAGGTGATGTCGTTAAATTTAAGGACCAAGACAGGATATTGACCATGACCTACACTATTTTGGTCTTGATTGGTTCTCACAGTCCATTTTATAATACGTATTGTGAATCAGATGCTAAGATTTGAGAGACGGGAGAACTTTAAACTAAACCCCTGATGTTTAAAATAGTTGATGCTTGGTTGAGCATTAGGGTTTTAAAGATTAAAAAGAGTGTGTTTTGCTTACAAGCTAGTGACAGGTAGGGGTTGTTTACCCCCAACACCCTTACTCGCACTCTTGACAACTTACCATGTTTTCTTCTAAATAAAATTTTTCACCTGAAATATTCTATAGTATTAATGACACGTGTTAGTGCTGTAGATAATAATTTATTAGTGTTTTCAACTACATGTATCACTGTAGATTTCTTACCTTCCTTCTTGCAAATGTAGGTAAATTTACACCAAGCTACCATCCTCCTCACATTGAAACCTTCATACTAACCGCTAAATATATATATTTTAACACCATGCCTTAGTACCTATTCAGGCTATACGCATATGGACTAGTTACGCTAAATGATTTAGGGATGAGCAAGGTTGGATTCAGAAGAAGTGTACCCGCATTTACGTGAAGGGAGAACGGAAAACCATTTTGGAAACATCCTCCTCAGAAGAACCGACCTAGTTTCAAACCCCGATATCCCCGTCGTCGGCAGTCTAGTCTAATACGAGTGTGACGCCTTAGACCACGCGGCCACCGAAACAGGTACCGCTACAGAGAGAAAGTAGTTTCAACTCAGTGGCGTACATTTACTTCTACTGTAACAGTGACTAATTGGCTTCCACTGTATCCTAGTGACTTCCATTAACTTCTACTGTATCCTAGCGACTTTGACTTCCATTGACTTCTACTGTATCCTAGTGACTTTGACTTCCATTGACTTCTACTGTATCCTAGCGACTTTGACTTCCATTGACTTTTACTGTATTCTAGTGACTTTGACTTCCATTGACTTCTACTGTATCCTAGTGACTTCCATTAACTTCTACTGTATCCTAGCGACTTTGACTTCCATTGACTTATACTGTATTCTAGTGACTTCCATTGACTTCTACTGTATCCTAGCGACTTTGACTTCCATTGACTTTACTGTATCCTAGTGACTTTGACTTCCATTGACTTCTACTGTATCCTAGTGACTTCCATTGAATTATACTGTAACCTATTGACTTTCTTTTACTTCTACTGTATCCTAATGACTTATATTGACTTATTCTGCATCATAGTGACTTCCATTGACTCCCGACTTTCTCAGACTTCCAAGACCAGTTTTGAACCAGAGTCTATATAGATCGATGATGCACAGTGATCTTGGTCAACCGGCAATCAATGTGTATGCAGTACACCTCATTGCTTCCAGATCAGAGAGGAGGGCAAGTAAGCAACATCCTTCTTCATAGGAGTTGAGGGTGGTGAAGGAGTGGGGAAGAGGTTGAGTAATAATGTTGAGCATCATCTGTCGGTGATTGAGTGGTGGTCTTCCAGCCCACATTGACTGAGGAGGCGACCCTCCCTCGTAAGGAAGGTAACCAATGTGGTCAAGTCCTGAAGTCATAAGGGTTAGAGTAACCATTGTTGGTTTAAGGCTACACACAACAAAATTTTCCCTATACCCATTTTATATCCTTCTCACACAATTTTTCGTCCATTATTCCATTATAGGCAATTCCTTTTTCACGAGGATGAAGTCTTCCACTTTGTAATTTTTTTTAGCATCACATATTACTACACATTCGGATTAGACACTTATTGGTCACTGTTCACACGTCAGATTACAATATAACTGTAAGCCTAAAAATACGTGGCTTGTAACTACATTTTCATACAACTTACCTAATAAAGGATGACTTCTCATATAGTAATTTATAAATATAAGCAAACTACTACTTGATAAATGATCAACGCTCACACATTTATAAATATAAACAAGGTATCTCTCTGAACTAGCTAACACTGATATTTGATGTTAAATTAGGTTTTTATTTAAATATTGTTGTAGACTGTTCATTCACTAGCCAGAGAATATCTTGGTGATGTTTGAAATAAATGAATAATACGTTGTTCAATCATATTTGCTATGATATAAAAGTTTAAATTTTATGTTTATTGTCTTCACATGTTAGTTAGGTTAAGTTTGTCTTACAATATAAGCTTAAAGCCTAAAACTAGTACTAATACATTAGAAAATGAGTCTTATATAAGAAACATAAAGTTTAACAATACATCAGAATAATTTCTGTGGGTGGAATACTCACTTAAAGTTTATTGAAAAAAAAAACTTATTGGTAAAAATAATACATTTTTGAGTGATTTTTATTTTTTTGCACTCTGTTGAAATGTACCATTAACTGAATGTTGATTATTACACTCTCATAAAACAAAAAAATTAAATATTAAACAATAAATATAGATAAAAATGCATACAAATATTTATTGGAAAATAAATATTTTCAACTTTTACTTAACACCAAATTATTTTATTTAACAAATTTAATTAATAATTAACACACATAAATTAAAATGGAATGTTGTCACATATATTTTAACTAGCATATTTAAATATTTGAACATAAAGCTCAAACCAAGTAAATAGGCTACAGCCATTTGCATAATTTTAGTAAAATTAATTTAATTAGATATAAAAAAAAGACATTGCTCCCAAGAGCAACTAGGGAAGGAACAATTCGATTTAAATAGTAATTTGAACAGTATTAATTAAACTACAATCCTAATGAAACTATTTCTGTAAATTGTAATATCCTAATCTTACTGGAAACAAAATGAGAGCTATTAAAACACCAATAAAACATATTAAATTACATACTTTTCGTTTAGTACTCTATAGTTTACACTTTATTCATACCAAACTATATATATGAAATTAATGTATGCTTACCAAACTGAATCATTGCATGTACCCTATTTTTACCTTGAAAGTAAGTAAAGCTTATGTTTCTTAGTTCCATTATGGCACAGATTATAAGATAGGCCCATAGTGAAATATGTTAAGGTAAGACTGATACATTTTAGTGTAAACCAAACGTTCACTAATTTTCCCCTGAAAGGTATCAGTCTGACTTTGAGGTATTACACTATGACTCTATCTTAAAAGCTGCGCCATAGTGGAATAATGCAAGATGAGCTTGCTAAATTACAGAACAACTTTGAAACATTTGTTTATGGAAGTAGTAATTTTTAATTAAACATAAAAGCTATCCCCGGATGTGGAAGCTTTGACCACATACTATATATTAATATTTATTAAGATAAGAGCCAGCTGATGGTTATTATTAGTACAGGATTCTGTATTAAAAATTAAATAGTTAGGAGAGCCGTGGACCACGTGGACGAGCTCACTTCTTGTAGACGTAACTCTCTGAGCCGCCGCGGCCGAAACCTGTATTAAAGACACAAATTAATCAAAATATACAGAACAAGGTAGCAATATTCCTCGAAGGGTGTGAACGCAAAACAACAATTAGTCTAATTCTGTGAAACCAGTGGTACAGACTAGCATATATTCCGTTCACGATATGTTTTTACCTGGACGACAGTTCGAAAATCATATGTTTAGGTTTTGGGTTGCCAACACTTGTAAAAGATCACTGTTTTGTTATAAATGTAAAGATCTTTAATTACCTGTTATATTATACATTTAAAATAACGTAAACTTAAGTTTTCTCATACTATTTAATTTTTTTAATAATTTCTTTTTATCCATCTCGAAACAATATTTTAAACATAATTAAAAGTACTTATTTTTCGTTTTGGAATGTTACTGATTTTGTGTAATAGAGTGCACACATCAATATCTTTTAATACAGGCATCGTATTTACTTGGAAAAGAGAAAATTGTTGTCATTTTTTAACATACAATAAATGATTTTATGATTATTTTATCGTATTTTGAAATATTTAACTGAATAAAATATTTTCATCAACTGCGTGTCTGCATCATTGTAAGAAACTTGTTTACCGTTATGTTCAATCATATGGTTTAGATTCGTCAGTCGCCATTTTGAAGCTATGTTCGTTAGAAGTTTTTGTGAAAGTGGTGTTAATATTTTTTTAAGGGGAATAAAACTATAAATAAACTTTGTGTCCGACCTCAAATAAATATATAAATAATATTGGCCTAAATTACTGTGGTTAACTATCACATTAATATATTACCATCTGTTTTCATTACAGTCATCCAAAGTGATAGATGTCAGCTGTTGGCGTAGTGATATATTAGGGATTATTTCTAGTAACATTTCGAGCTGTCATCCAGGTAAACTTAGCTCGTGAATGCCTGATAGTTACCTCCAGGACCGAACAGAGCAGAGTAACACGGGTTGTGACAGTATGGCTTCCCCTCGTGTTCAGCGTGCTGTCCTGGTGTCAATGTCTTGTTACATTTCTCACAACGTAGACAGGCCGAGTGCCAGTCTTTGCCTAGTGATGTCTTGCGTTCCGCTAAACACACACAAACATCGATATAAAGAACAACAACAGAGGAAACCTGAGATAATCTTCTATTTTAACAAATATAATAAGTAATTGGACTGATGTAAAACTATATTCAGCATATCGATCAAATGAATTCATCGTAGCTTATTTTTATTTCATGTTATCTCCTTTAACTTGTCCGCGATCGTAAAGAATAACATTATTAAAATCTAGGAGAAATCAGATCAACGATCTTGTAATCTTTCAATAAAACCTTTGTAAATTCCAACCTTATCGCCCAGTATATTGATATAATATGTAGTACTGCAACGATAGGCGAATGGGCGTATGAAGTTTTGTGTGAAGTAGAGCAAGGGGGAGGGGGGGCTCTCGATGGGCATTGGTTGGTCTCAGATCTTGGCATTGATATAGGTCTCTATATAGTAAATTATGATCATATAACTACTGTCCGAACAACACATTGTCACGCACTTAATACGTTACTCAACAAAAAGTATATACATCATTCCATGAATTCTGCGAGGAGTTGAACCCAAGACATTTTACATTAGCTTTATCTCCTCTCCATAGGCGTAACTAGGATTGATGAATGAAGGGGGGTAACATCCCCGATAGGTATGGACTCTACACCAGTAAAAAGGAGGGTTCATCTTTGAGTGTCTAAGTGACGATTTACGATTATAATAAATAATCGGCTTGAAATTCAGTTAAAACCACGAAACATTGTTTGGTTTAACTGCAAACTAACTTAAGGACAGTGTCCAATTACAAAATTAATTTAGTCTGAATTCCAATCTACAGGCACGTAGCCAGGATTTAATGGGGAGGGGGGGGGGGGCGAGGGGGGGTTGTTATCCAATGCTATGCTACCCCCATCCTGACTTTTTTTGTTAACACCATTATTTCTGAATTTTGTTAAAGTTTTTAAACATTTTATATGAAACTTTTTGCGGTGTCAATAAATTCATATTTTTTGGAGTCTGTTGGAAAAGCAGAAAGCAACAAATTTGCTAAATTAATGTATTATATTAAATTAACATAATTAAAGGTAGCTAACCAAGTCCAAATAATGAAATTAATATGTGTATGGAAAAGTGAAAGTGTTCATGCACAACTATCATTTTTACAATAGTAGTCTTCTGTTAGATTTCCTCTTTCTCGCTCTTTTTACAATAGTAGTCTTCTGTTAGATTTCCTCTTTCTCGCTCATTTTTACAATAGTAGTCTTCTGTTAGATTTCCTCTTTCTCGCTCTTTTTACAATAGTAGTCTTCTGTTAGATTTCCTCTTTCTCGCTCTTTTTACAATAGTAGTCTTCTGTTAGATTTCCTCTTTCTCGCCTTTTACCTAAAAATTGACTAATTTACTTAAAACTCGTAAGATATGTGAAACAAAATAATGGACATCAAATTCTACAAAATAGTATAAATGAAATAATACACAGCCTGACACAAAAACAATGTAAAGGGAGGAACATCTCTGTCTGCCAAAGAGCATAGCAATTTTACATTTCAAGGTCATACACAAAAAATATAAATATTTGCTTATAGCTTGAAAATCATTTGTTTTATTAAAATATATCTCAAATAAAAGATTTATATTTTTAATAGTCCTACATTTCTGCAATGGTAAGTGATAGATTGAAATAACTCTACAATTAAGTGCGCTTAGGGTAATTCTAAGGAACATTATAAACAACAGTGAGTATAGAATAAACCTACATGAATAATAAAAAAAATACCCTGCGTTTCTTAAATAGCGTTATAACGAACGCTATGCCATAAATTAAAACATTTAGTTTTTAAAGAATTTTATTTGGCAGCATTTTCAATAATTCAAAAGAAAGAGCAATTCCCTCGCCATTATTTACTTACCATGCAGAATCCAATAATGCAAGATTAGAGGAAGGGGTTGAGAGGGGGTGTGTGCTTGCCAGTGCTATGATACGATATTATTCTATACTTTCAGCGCTGTCAGCAAAACATTTAGCACTGCACCACTGTCAGCATTTTACTCTCCTAAGATTGTATTGTCTCTGCCTTCCTCTAAACTTTACTCTGAGAGTACTCAACATCAACACGTCTAGTCAACATTAACAAGTATTGAAAAAACGTGCATTTTCTGAAACAGCTGATTAAATCATCATACATTTTTATATGTATATTTTAAGGGATACTTTTACTATGGAAAGTGTAGTTTGGAAATAAATGCAACCGCATTTGCGTGAAGAAAGGATGGGAAAGTCCTCTTCAGTACACACGACCTAAATTCGAACCATGGCCTCCATGAACTGCCGATATAGTATGTTGCGGATCTTATTCCTAATACCATTGGTATGAATGTATCAGCACACAACTTACAAACTAACTTTGCTATAGAACAAACACAACACCCAGTTACGCATCCGTCAATTCAACATCATGGGGAGGAAAGCTGCTATAATACATTTAATAACACCAATCAATATGTAATACATATTTATCCACACTGGCATTTGAACCCAGGCGACCTAGCTCATTAGAATATTAGAATGGGGCATACCTAAGGTGACCAGACGACATTTTAAACAGATTATTTGTATTTGATTCGATTATCAAATAATCGTTGGAAAGTTAATCATTAGCTCGATTAATCGCAATCCTATTAATTGATAAAAATAATAAATTACTCACATCAAAATAGTCGATTAATCGATTATAATCGCCCATCCCTAGAGTTAGGCCACTGATTGTGTAACAGTTACAAGCATGAGATCATACCATATTTTTCGTTAAATTTCGGGGGGTGTCCGGACCCCATGGATCCCCCCCCCCTCCTGGCTATGAGCCTGCAATCGACGAGATGATTTTGCCAGTTCATCTAGAACTCCGCCTGGAGAAATGCTTATTTCTCGATGTCTATTTAACCTCACTAGGCCATTCAGCCTTTGCTGTCCTGTTATATTTCTGATCTAAGTTTTTAATCTCCGAAGATCTTCCACTGGTGCTTGTTGACACTATCAAGGTTACTAAGATTTTCAGCAAAGTACTGATCAATGGGAATATCTCTTCATTGCAGGCAACATAATAGTTCACAACCTTTCTTGAACTTATTTCAGTTCATTCACTCTTTCGTATCACATGTAAAGTTCACCAATTGCTACCATATCACTACACTGCAAGTCTTGCCCATAAAAAGCAATCAGATTTGCATCTGTTCCTACGTCAGTGACAATCAATTCCTTTGTTGGCATCAGCCACATAAAATTTCTAAGCAATTCTTAATAGTTTAAGAAAAGAGCTTTTAGCAGACTCACAAAAAAAATTCAACTCTGAAGTAAACCTCATCGGAGTATGCTTTTACATTACACCTTTGTATTTGTCTGGAAGATATTCTTGGTGTGACAAGATTTGAACCAAACAATTAATCAAGTGTTTTAGCTGATTCGTAAATAGCTGAAAACTCAATTTCTATGCTTGTTTTTATTTCTTGAACTCTTTCCTTGAGCCGATATACCATGTTAATGGCAGATAGAAGATCTACATTCTCAAGTTGCAATGCTTGGCAAAGTGGTAAGTTCAAAGAGAAAACTTTTGAACACCTGTAGAATAATTAAAAAATATGAATTTTTAATGGCACACTGAAGTTGAACTGCTGCTGATGATGCATCAGTATCTTACCAAATTATTGTAATTTTTTACCCTACTAAAACACTGAACAATTCACAATGCCGCATTATATTATTAATAATTGGACTGATTATAAATAATGGGCAGTTTTGAAAGAAAATTGATTATGTTTGTTTTATTTTTCAAATAAATTGGGGGGGGGGTTAAACCCCCTTCCCCCTGGTTACGCCAATGCAGTCATTTCCGTATAATAATCTACTCCAAGAGATAACCGTTTGGAGGAAATGTTTTCTTAGGTTCTTGAGTGTAGAATCCCCCAATCCTCACATAAAATCCTCAAGTAAGAACTTTTGAATTTGTTAAGACGACCTAAGCTACCTATCTTGAACAATTCCATTGCCAATTTTCTGGACACCCCTTAGTGAAAATATCCTTATGCTTGCAGATACAATCTTTAACATCAATAGGTTTTCTTTATTTTTTATGTTTTTATTCAGCACCACGTCTTACTACCCATTCGGGCTATAGCCTACGTCTAAATACGAATTACGCTAATGGGTTATGAATTGGGAAGGTTGAATATAGAGGAAGTGAAGCCACATTCACGTTGAGAGAGAGTGGAAAACCATTTAGGAAAAATCACCCCCCAGTACATCCAAGCGAGATTCGAACCTCAATCGCCCCGTCCTCGGCAATCTAGCTCAACACGAAACTAGCGCGTTAGCTTAATAGTCGAGTGTACCGTTCGATAATACTGACTATGAGAAGATTCTTGTATTCTTTGTTTGACCTTGAGTAGGGTATCATCTCAACTAAATCGGCCAAATATAGAGCCATATATAACACGCGTCCCTTCATCTCACTCTTAGTAGTGACAGCCAGAGTTAAATATAGAGCTGTCGTAGCTTTCAGCCTTAGTCATTCAAGAGTATGAGAGGATGACGTATGCCAAAGAATAACTTAACATCCATTACCGTTTCCAGCCTGTGGCCTTGGTCACTTTTTAATTCAAGTCATATATTTTCCACCGCTGGCTGGCTAGGTCTGTCGTAGCTTCATATGCCTTATAATCTATCTTAAGACTAGGACAGGCACAACAACCTATTCCCGGCCATTAATTTATCAATGTTAAAGGGCAAACTCATAGTTTTATCAATGATAAGTTTTCTGTCACACCGGTAATCGAACCCGGGACCTTTAGCTCAGTAGGCAGACACGCTATCGACTGAGCTAAGGTTTCGGACTCGTAAGTCTAAGAACTCATACCGTCAACTGTACTGAACCAGCATTCACGTATTCGTACCAGGTCATGTTTTCAAAAAACCTAGATTGTTTTGCCAATTAGCATAACACAGATTATTGTCAAAACTAGTAATTTAGGGGAAACACCCCTCCTTTTTTGGTATATAAAGCTGGATCCAGACTCGCGAGCCGAACCTCAACATTCCTGCGATCCATATTTTGCTTCATGAAGTTATGTACTTCGCTGGATGACACACGCAACTGCTCAGCTGATATTTCAAGCACGTGTGATGGAAGGTTAGTTAGAAATAGACAATAATTTAAAGTTGCAAGTGGTTCGGCTCGCAGCGTCGTCCAGTGAGTTTTGAGCCGAACCTCGTAACATCCTTTGATGTTCGTCGAAATACCGACATTCAGTGGTTTAATGTCCTGAAGAACCCATTTATCGAACGTTAACGAGGCTTGGCTCGCTACCCTGGACTTAGCAGCGAGTTTTTAAAGCTTTTCATGAGGAGAGGGGGTTGGGAAAGTACGTCATTATGAAGGAGCTTAACGATTGAAGGGGCAACCCGCAACCCGCATTTCACCCATTTACCCAAAGGTTATTCTTATTCTGATTATATCTCAACCATCATGAATTATAGTAAAATATGCCACACCCAAAATTTAATAAAACCATGGAATAATTAGATAAAAAATTAGATATGAATTAAATGTGTTTGAGCTTCAAACTATTAATTGAGAAGGAAATTTATTTTTTTAACCTGGCATTAATAATAGCAAATAGTTTACGCTTGATTATAATTGGGTGTTTATATATGAAAAACTGAATAGACAAAAAACAATTTCCATGCATTTTCTATTTAATATTCCACTGGAGATAGGTCACTTTACCTCCATTCTATTCTGGTCAAACCCCCCATTAAGTACGCATGGATCCGGAAGGGGTTATAGGGGAGTGAGCCCTCGGTTATCATTAAATGATCTTTTAAGAACTTAAGTTTCTAACAAGCCACCATGGACATAACTTTCAGGTGGTATTATAATTTGTTGCGATCTTTTTTTTTAATGGCGAAAAAGGATAGGAGAAAGCATCCTTATGATCACAAATAAAAAACCAGAAAGGTTTGAATTTGTTTATAGAAGCTCAAAAGAGAATATCCATAGAAGTGGAGCAAAGAGTTTGTGTACAGCAAGAAACTTGTAACAGCAATCAATGTACAATCTTAATGAATATGAATTAGTAGGCGGGAGATGGGGTGTTACTTGAACAAGTCAAATTAGAACGTTGAAAATTGGCATGTAGGTAGTACTTTGGAGATAGACCAAGGGTAAAATACGAAATCTCAACTTTTCAACATGGTGCTCCAAAATGTGAGGGGGAGTAGGGGTAGAATGTAGGGTTACTTGAACAAATCAACATAGAATCGAGAACGAAAATTAAAATTGGCATAGAAGAGGTACTTGGAATCTCAACTTTTCAACATGTTTCCAAAATATACCAAATATTTTCCTCGAATCCATTTAAGTTTTAATAGAAATCTCCCATATCTCTATCTATTTGTTGCACCACACGACTTTAATAAGAATTGAGCACATGCCTCCCAATGGTAGGCAGGTGCCCACTTACCCAAAAAGTATTGATAGCTCACCAAAACATTTATGTAAAAGATGTACTAAGTTTTACACTACAGAAATTCTTATTCAGCCTCGAAAAGAAGTGAGATCTAAAGAGTTCCAAGTTCAACTTCCAAATAACTTGTCACTTCTCGTCCATTTGCACACTTAGACTGGCATACCGGATTCTTTCATGTATCTTAATATATATGAAACTAAATAATTGAAATTGTTGCAGAAACAGAATGTAAAAAAGGAGTGCAAAGTTATTTTGATATACATTACAATTGGAACTTGGCACTCTATTAGATATCACTTCTTTCCGAGGCCGAAAGATTATTTTTTTAGTATAGAACTTGGCGCGTTTTTACATAAATGTTTAAGCGAGATTACTTTTACAGCCACATTCCCATTATAATTATAAATTAAAATCATATTATGTAGAATTAATTCAATATTATGTATTTTTTCTTGAATTAATGGAACATTCTTATAAATATATTACAATAACTGTCAAATTTTAAGTAGGTCTATATATACCCAGTGGCGGATTTAAAATTGTTGCGCCCCTAGGCAAAATTATAATATGCCCCCCCCCCCCCTTTTTTTTANTTTTTTTTACCAAGGGTTTTTAGGAGGTTTCGGAGGAAAGAGTTGAGGAGGGGGGGAGGCGGAGGAGGTAACGGAAGTTAGTATTCGAGAAAAGATTTTACGAAAGAAAATCAGGCATATATACGCCATAAACATAATTATTAAAAACTAAATATTAAAATAAAAATAATGCTATCCAAAATGTGCCGCCCCCTAAGGCTGCTACGCCTAGTCCCGTGCCTAGTGGGCCTATAGTGTGAATCCACTTCTGCATATACCAATGCTTTAATTTTACGTAACTTAGAAGGATTGCATAATTTAACAGTACAGTATTTGTCCCTGGGGCTCGAGAGAAAACGATTTGATGGATTTCTTTCAAACTTTAATATTTATATATTATATTGTGGTTATACCTTGAGGTGTTTTTTAAATTTTAATTCAAGCCCTCAAATTATTGTAGTTTACTGACAACTGATTTTTGAAAATTCAATTTAAGAAAATAGTTTTAGCTATTTTGTTTAAAATGGATATTTGGTGAGTGTTTTACATGATAAATAAAGTTGTAGGCCTATAATTGTTTCTTAGGGGGAAAGGGTATATGTGTTTACTATTTATTAATCGTATAGTAAATAACTCCGGGGAGACATATTTATTGGGCCACAAATAGTAGTTACATCGGGCCCCAAATTACTTTACTAAAATGTTAAATTATATTATTATTATCATCATCATCACCGCGTCTTACTACACGTTCGGGTTATACGCACTTACGCTAATGTGTAATGGTAGGGTGGTTGTGAGATGAAATGAAGGACCTACAGTTTAACGTGGAATCCGAACCACGGTGGAGGCCTGGCATTCCCCACATTCACAAGTTGTGATTAATACACGTCTTGTCAGAGGTGAAGTTAAATTATAAAAATAATCTGAACGAAATTCAAACAACTTTTTGCAATAATTTAAGTGATTGTTACGTTACAATTTTGTATATTTGGCGTAAATCTAGAGAGCTAAGTGTAACCAAATAATTTAGGGAGAGGGGGAGGGGCTCCACAAATTTAAATGCAAAATAAGTTTTAATAAAGTATTAGTTTTAAGTATTAATTAACTTTATTATCATTACTAACCTAAAAATTAGTATTGTTAATAAGAAAAAATATTTTGTAATATTTTCAAAGACATTTTTGCAACTTATATCATTTAAAGGACTCTAATTTAAAAACGCTAATATATTTTAGGCCAGAAAAATCTACGAATCGTGTCTCCTAACAAAAAAAAAAGTTATTTGTTTGAATCAATTTCTTGTGATCTATTTTAACCACCATTTCTGTGAAACCAGTCCACAAAATACCAAGTAAAAAAAAATGTATTGTCAAATCCAAAGGAAATTTAGAATGCTCAAAGTTAACCTTATAGGTTATAGTCATAAAATGATTGATTTTTATTTGTGGCTTTTATTAGCTGAATAAATAATCTCAAAAATGTTAACATTTTCTTACATATTTAATATGGATGACACAAAACTTCGTTTCATAAACTTTTAGCTTTGCGCAACAAAATAGGCCAACATAATAGGTACCTTATACAATTTTTCCAACCAAGTCTTATCACCTACTTGGGTTATCCACATTTAATAACGCTTGTTGAGTAGCTGGAGATAAAGATAGCATTTAAATTAAATGTACCCACATTAGCGTGGAAGAATAGTGGGAAACAATTTAGGAAACACACTCACGTTGCAGCTATCTGGAATTCGAACCTTGACCTCACTGTAACCAGAAAACCGGAACCCAATATTGTGAACATTGTATGCCTCATCCACACTTTAGCCGAGACATTCGGCGAGACTGTACGACTACGAGCCGAGTGAAGACGAGAGCCTACTCTCCACACTCAAGCCGAGATGACCCGAGGCAGCCCGAGTGCGAGAACTGTACGACTACGAGCCGAGTGAATACGAGAGCCTACTCTCCACACTCAAGCCGAGATGAGCCGAGGCAGCCCGAGTACGAGAATGTAGATGATGATCTCGCCTCGCCACGCCATCTCTTAGGTCCATGTCGGTCTTTGGTGACATAGTCAAGGGCGCGAGACGCGAGTACGAGTGCAATTAGAACCCGGAATGTTGACCCTAGGCGCGTCATCGGGTTTAATTCATTTAATTTTTGTTTATTTTAATTTAAGCTTAGTAAATTCTTTTGCAAAAGATGAGTGACTGGACAAATGACACAACAATCCAATTCTTGGTTTTATACCAAGGCGAGCCCGTTTTGTGGGTACCGAAACATATGTACCACAAAGGTAAGAAGAAATTGAACGATGCGTTTGCTCGCGTAAGTTGATGTTATGTAGCAAGTTCAACATCCTCCATCATATATATCAAGATAACGACTGCATGAGATGACTGTGGGTGAGAGGCGAGTGTGTGGAGGAAGAGTAGCACTCGTCTTCACTCGACTCGACTCGTACAGTCTCGCCTAAAGTCTCGTCCGGGTCGGGTCATCTCGGATTGAGGCGTTGTTTTGACAAGCTTCCCCCTTCTCACGAGAGTCGAGCCATTCGAGCTTATCTGTTCAAACCGAGACACTTGTGACACGAGTCCAGTGAGTGTTCAGACTAGAGTAGGTAGCCAAGTGGTTTGGACAAATCATTTTGAGAAATTCTGTATTTGTTTTGATAGGTAATTCGTGAGAGAAGTTTAAAGAAATTATATAATGATACTTTGTTAAACCTTGTGTCGCCATATATATAATATAATTATTTATATTATAAAATACATATTAGCTTATTAGTTATTGAAAGTGTATATAGACAAAACAATGGCGTTTTTTTGTTTGTAATAATATTTCTTCAAAGCTGAATAAGCTGCAATATAATATTCTAAATAGTGATAAATTAATCTATCAGGTGGGTGACCTGGTGGTCTAGGGGTAAAGTGTAAGGTTTATGTGCTGGGGTCCGGGGTTTAATCCTCGGTCCCGGTACAGATGTATCTGATTACCAAACCCTTCCTTCACCTCTGACGTGTATTATTCACAACTTGTGAATGTGTGGAATGCCAGTCCTCCACTCTAATTGAATACAAACTATTATGAAATATTACCTACATCTCTCAGTACGAGATGAGGCTCGTGCATGGGCACAACATTTTGCATTATATTTAAATAATTTTCTTTTTTGATTAGAGTTATTTATATTTTATATACCCCCTATTTTTTCCGTTGGCTGAACTAACTGAACTATATATTTTATTTACGTAACCGTAACTTATTCACACAGAAAAACCATGAATACGTCCAAAATAATGTATTAATATTGTGCTATTGCGGACTCTAAGGCCAAGTTGCAAAGAACCACGTTCAGTAATCATGTGTTTTTCTTTTCTTCGTGGTGCGTGACGTCGGCTGCATGCCGATTACTGAGCGCTTCAAGATCTGCTCGATCGAGCGCTCACTGAGCGCTCCTTAAGATCAGTTCTTAGAGCACGTTCAACGTAATGTCGAATTACCAATTTAACACTGCTGTAAATAGCTGTTATGTAATTTTGTCATTTAATTGATAATTAAAAATACTGATCATTTAATTGAGAATTAATATAACAAACAGCAAAGACAATACTTTCCAACACTTGGAAATATTTTTATTTGTACTTCAATACAAACATCTAAAAATGCCATTGTTGGCATTTTTTCTGTTTTGGTAAACCGGGTAATGACGTCATAGCCTAATTCTTTTGTCAGCTTATTTTTGAAGCTAATTGTTTAATATGACAGGGCCAAAATATTTTCTTATGTATAGGTGGTCTTAATTTAAAAACAAACTAGATGTGTTCTCCACGTCCGTGAAGTTGCCCCCCGTCTCCCCTAATTTTAAAAATTCAAGTTTTTATGATTGCAATAGTTTGTTCTTCGTTTGTTCCGGATTGTTCCGCAAAAATACGCACATACATATAGGTTGGTAGGACAACCCATGACTTACACTAGGAGTGTGGTTTGGCATCTTTATGGAAACTCGCCCCCCCCCTACTCCCCCTCCCCACACACACTTTTTACAATCAATAATTTGTTCTTGGCTCATTTAGTATTTTGATTAAGGATTTTCGTTTATTCCCTTTTCAAAGCATCAAATATTTTTGTTAGAAGTAGCTCTCCTTCATTCGTTCAAAACTTGATTTTTTGTTTAAAGTGTGTTGTTAGTTTGTTTGAATGTTCTAAACATGTTTATATCTATTTTGTTTTGAATTTCTTTTAGAAAAATGTGTTTATTTCGTGTTAATGGTTTTAAAATTAATATATATTTATCATTATGCCTAGCTTCCCTTTGCCCACCTCAATTAGTTAAATAACCAGATTTGAATTTTTATTTTATAATTTTCTTTAGTTTGTTCCAGATTATTGTCCGTCATATTTTTTATTTTGTTCGTTTTTAGATCTCTTACATACGATAAATAAACTAGTGTCATTAGTGAGGATGAATTACCTTTTGTGTGAGCGACTTGAGCGGTTGCCTCAGGTTAAGAAAGTGCCACTAGACTCTAGGTCTATGGACAATCTTGTCTTTGATTCACTCACAAAGCACAATACAGCAATAGATTATTATTATTATTTAGCCCCACGTCTTACTACCCGTTCGGGTTATACGCTTTAAGTACTAGTTACGCTAATGGATTAGGAATTAGGAAGGTTGAATTAGAGGAAGTGAACCCAAATTTGCGTGGAGGGAGAGTGGAAAATCATTTAGGAAAAACCACCCCCAGTTCATCCGACCGAGATTCGAACCTCGATCTCCCCGTCCTCGGCAGTCGAGCTCAACACGACTAGCGCGTTAGCCAACTACGTCACCGAGGCGGGTTATAGCAATAGAGATGCCAAGCAATTCAAAAATACAAAAACTAGAAAGATGTTGGTCTACAACATTGCATGTCATAAAACTCCTAGTCAAAAAAAGTATTTTTGGAGTCCAGACTTAAATGACCAAGTAATAAAAAAAACGTTAAGTAAAATAAGTAAAATCCCTAAACCTTAAAAAATATGACTACAAATTTGCAACAACCAAAACTCTAAGAATTTAAATAAAATATTGAAATGAATACGCAAGACTAAATCAAACATACGCTTTACAAACGGAAACTAAAAAATAGCTATGCTAGGAAAGTTCTTTAACAATAATTAAACTCGTGCATTCTGCTAACTATTGTAGTAATTTAAATAAAATCTACTTAAAAACAACAACATCCTAACGCAACTTTTCACCGCTTAACTGCAGCGTCTCATCGGTAACGTGGATTTTACAAACATGACAAACAAAGAGGATAGAGTTCACTTTCAACATTATTTTTCATGCCGACAAAGGTTTGATTGAAAAAGTTTAAATATTTATTCATTCATAAAATAACAATAGCATTTAAAATATACTAATTTAACATAAGTGCCACCCGCCTCGGTGGCGTAGTTGGCTAACGCGCTAGTCGTGTTGGGCATGCAAATGCAGGCTCACTTCCTCTAAATTCGACCGTCCCAATCCATAATTCATTAGCACGCGGTACTAAGTAAGTAAAATAAGTGCCTGGCAATTATTCAAAAATGTATAAAAATTACTCATAAGGGATGCAAACCAAGAATAGAATATTATCTAAAATTCAAAATGACAAAGCTAAAAAAACCCAATAAAATCGTTTACACAACTAAGGGGTTATGAACATAATTTATGTACACATGAGAATTGTCTGTGATGCAGAAAAAAAAATCCAAATCTGGGCTCTGCTTATTAATTAATGAAATAAGTTGAAAATTATTTATTATTAATATTCAGAAAAACAATTAATGTAAGATTTATAAATAATCAATTAATTGATTGAGCACCACGTCTTACTACCCGTTCGGTTTATATCCTTAAGTACTAATTACGTTAATGGGTTTGTAAATGGGAAGGTTGATTTTAGAGGAAGTGAACCTACATATGCCCTTTATTTAAATGCACCGTTATTGTTTCTTTCAGCTTTGTTATATAAATCAAAATACCTTAAGAAATTATCGCAAATAGTATTTTTAAACAAAACTATTCATTATTCTAAAATGATTCAATCATGGAGTGATAGCAAGACCTCTGCCAAAAGAATTAAGACCGTGATTCAAACTGTGAAGACGGCCTATAATAAATAAACAAACCTTGGGAATAGTGCAAATATTGTTTGGGGAAGAAAAATAAAAGTACAAATTAAGATATTGTGTATTTTTCCACAAGAAGAGAAGAACTAAAAATTAAACAATAAAAGTTTCTAATTTAAAGAGGGAATAAAATAAAATTGCATCCAAACTCAATATGTACATTTAACTTGTGAACTTGACACTCCACCTTCATTACTCTGGGGAAAACTATAACATTTGTGGGAATATAAAATGGGCCTATTAAAACTGAATTAACGAACAATTTTGTGGAACAATCCGGAACAAAGAACAAACGATTGCAATCATAAAAACTTGAATTTTTAGAGGTGGGGGTGGGGGGTGGGCCAACTTCTTGGACGTGCATTCTCCTTGTGTGTACAATATTAAGTTTGTAATTTTTCTTTCTTTATTTTTTGGTATTGATATTTTAATTTATTTGTAATATCGGCAAAATCTGCAAAAGGGCTTATCAGCCCAGCCGTACATAATATATAGACTATTTATATGTATGCATGTGCTATGTTGATTTAATTAAACTTTAAATGGGCCCATATATTTATGTTTGTATTTTCTTTATAACTAAATTTGTATATACTCGGTGACCTGGTGGTCTAGGGGTAAGGTTTCAGACTTCTGAGCGGGGGCCCGGGGCTCAATCCTCGGTCCCAGCACAGATTTATCTGATTACCAAACCCTTCCTTCACCTCTGACAAGACATCTTGTGAATGTGTGGAATGCCAGGTCGCCACCGTGGTTCGGATTCCACGTTAAACTGTAGGTCCTCCATTTCATCTCACAATCACCCTACCATTACACATTAGCGTAAGTGCGTATAACCCGAACGGGTAGTAAGACGTGGTGCTAATAATAATAATAATAATAATAATAATAATAATAATAATAATAATGTATATACTCGTATTTTCAAAATATACTTTATTACAATTTTTATTTTGTGAACAGTCTAGTTTTTACATCACCAGCCGCCACTGCAACCAAGGCTCTTCAGACTCACATCGAACACACCCACCTGATGACCTGGCTACACAGATAATACAATTCATGACCATATATGGTGAGACCGGCGGGAGAGGCCACTAGTGACGTAACAAGGACGTATGAGTCATCATTACTCTCAACGGACACAAAATACAACTTGGGCTTAATGAGACAATATTCTAAATATATCGACAACTCTAAAGGAAAGATTTTAATTTTCACCACAGTTCAAAGAACCTTTGCTATATGTATATCAAAGTAAGGTCTCTATTAGAACCTCATCCAAAAGTTATAGTAGGGTCTCCATTAGAAGAACCTCATCCAACAGTTGTAGTAGGGTCTCTATTAGAAGAACCTCACCCAACAGTTATAGTAGGGTCTCCATTAGAAGAACCTCATCCAACAAGTTATAGTAGGGTCTCCATTAGAAGAACCTCATCCAACAGTTATAGTAGGGTCTCCATTATAATAACCTCACCCAACAGTTATAGTAGGTTCTCGATTAGAAGAACCTCATCTAACACTCTAAAACCTTACTAAATCTGTTTAACATGTAGCATATTCATTCGCCAAGCTATCTGTCGTCCGTTTTGACAGATGATGCTATTTGTTAAAATGTAAAATAATAAAAATAATTAGATAGTTGTTAAGCCAAGTTTTTGTCAAAGTTAAGTAGACTACTCCGATTATTTTTTATGTCCTAAAATGAATTATCAAGACATCCCAACCACAAATTTAATTCGATACACATTAAAGCCAATGAAAGGAATCTTATAAAATATGATAGAAACATTTTTTTAAATTTAGCGCCGCGTCCCACTAACATTGGGCCAGCGCTTATATACTATTTACGCTAATAGTTTTAGGGATGAGGAAGGTTATATTTATATAAAATGTACCCATATTTTCGTGGAGTGAGAGGGGAAACCCATTTTGGAAAAATCACCCACAGTACACCCGACGAAGATTCGAATATCGATCTCCCATCAATGGTATTCTAGTCTACTGCCAGAGTAGCGCCTTGAACCATACGTCCACCAAAGTCGGGAGAAACACGTGTTATGTCAATCAGTCTTATTGTTGAGGTTCCGACTGATTCTTAACCGCATCTTGCATGTAGCTTTTATCTTGTCGTGTCTAATAGCGATCAAATATTGGTGTTCTTGAGATAATGTTATCTGAACATCCAATGTACGAGCTAGCCGATCCAGCTGGGGAGCTATGTATGAGACGGGGAGCTATGTATGAGAATGGGAGCTATGTATGAGACTGGGAGCTATGTACGAGACTGGGAGCTATGTACGAGACAGGGAGCTATGTACGAGACAGGGAGCTATGTATGAGACAGGGAGCTATGTATGAGACAGGGAGCTATGTATGAGACAGGGAGCTATGTACGAGACTGGGAGCTATGTATGAGACAGGGAGCTATGTATGAGACAGGGAGCTATGTATGAGACAGGGAGCTATGTATGAGATAGGGAGCTATGTATGAGACTGGGAGCTATGTATGAGACAGGGAGCTATGTATGAGACAGGGAGCTATGTATGAGACAGGGAGCTATGTATGAGACTGGGAGCTATGTATGAGACAGGGAGCTATGTATGAGAATGGGAGCTATGTATGAGACAGGGAGCTATGTATGAGACAGGGAGCTATGTATGAGACTGGGAGCTATTTATGAGACAGGTCTCTTCTCATATCAACCAAAGAGCTCTATACTCCCATCTTGCTCTAGCTCGGTCAAAGCTTAAATACAGGATCTTTATTCTCTGTACCGAGCGACAAAACAAAACACGACCGCCCAGCGCAGAAATAATTAGTTTTAGCTGTCGTTTCCCTTTCTCTAGTTATTCATTTCTTGCTCTAGAAAAATAATTAATTACGCGTTAATTAATCTTTCCAACGCACTCATCTTAGCAAAGTGGGTACCCGACCTAGGACGGAAAAAAACACTTCATACTCAAGGTCATTGGCGCCTTCCATTTTCTGTGAACGTACTTATCAACAAATATTGTGTTAAAAATTTAGAATATACTTTTTATTCTTGAAATTAAATATTTTTATTTTATTATTATTTAACTTGGAGTTGGATTATTTGACACTTCATTGAAATCCATATCGGACTATCCCTCACAGGTCTTGGAGATAAAACATTGGAAGAGTGAGTCAGCTTGCGTTTCTAGCAGCAGACATTTCAATATAATTTATTATGATAGTGTTGGGCACAATAATAGTAGATCCAGGGCACAGAATTGCACTATAGATACATTATACTTGATTTGATCGCACTTACACTATCAAATAAAATTATTCTATTGTGTTCGCATTACATTTACCTGCCATAGCAACACGTATCCATCCTTTAGGATTAGAACCATAGTATCTCAGATAACTCCTCCAGGATTAGTACCAGAATATCTCAGAGAACTCCAGGATTAGAACCAGAGTATCTCAGATAACTCCTCCAGGATTAGAATCATAGTATCTCAGCTAACTCCTCCAGGATTAAAACCATAGTATCTCAGATAACTCCTCCAGGATTAGAACCATAGTATCTCAGGGAACTCCTCCAGGATTAGAACCAGAGTATTTCAGGGAACTCCTCCAAGATGAGAACCAGAGTATCTCAGGAAACTCATCCAGGATTAAAACCATAGTATCTCAGATAACTCCTCCAGGATTAGAACCATAGTATCTCAGGGAACTCCTCCAGGATTAGAACCATAGTATCTCAGGGAACTCCTCCAGGATTAGAACCAGAGTATTTCAGGGAACTCCTCCAGGATGAGAACCAGAATATCTCAGGGAATTCCTCCAGGATTAGAACCAGAGTATCTCAGGAAACTCCTCCAGGATGAGCACCAGAATATCTCAGAGAACTCCAGGATTTAAACAAAGCTGTCTCATAGAACTATAACTTGTATTTGAACACACTTGTGTAATTGTGTACCGGTAAGTCTGTCTCCTGACGAGAATCTCGATAGGGGATTAAGTGTTCTGCTAAGTTAGTTTGTAAGTCGTGTGATATATAATATTTTCCTCAGACTAAGTGATGCACATAGTTCACAGTTTATGTGCCCCCTGGAAATCAACTTGGTCTTGTAGAAGTGCTCCCAAGTTATGCAATATCTACTGCTTTAGTAATATAAAACTGGCAGTGCTACACACAATACAAGCTACTGAGGCGTGAATTTAGTATCAAGTTACCATAGCCCAGCATGTCACGGGGGACGCCGAACATTCCATTTCACTTAGAATCGTTTACTTAGCAGTACCTCAGCCACTCTTAGCCCCTGGTTCGAGACCAGTTGGGCCCACTTTGGAGACCACTTAGCCTGCGTGATGCGGCTGTGTTGACCTAATGGTGACCAAGAGACCAATAGGTCTAGTACGGGGATGTGAAAACTTACTTACTAAAGGGTCAAATGAAAAAAAAAGTGTTAAAGACTTTTATTGATTAATTTTTCTTAGAAATTCATTAAAAAATAATTATAAACACACCCGCCTCGGTGGCGCAGTTAGCTAACGCGCTAGTCGTGGTGAGCTCGACTGCTGAGGACGGGGAGATCGAGGTTCGAATCTTGGTTGGGTGAACTGGGGGTGGTTTTTCCTAAATGGTTTTCCACTCTCCCTCCACGCAAATGCAAGTTCACTTCCTCTAAAATTCAACCTTCCCAATTCCTTATCCATTAGCGTAATTAGTACTTAAGCGTATAACCTGAACAGGTAGTAAGATGCGGTGCTAAATAAAAATAATAAATAATTATAAAGACGCCTAATAAAGTGACATGAATAAGTTTAAACACATCGAGAATGTATGTCAATCATTAATAACTTAGTGACTCAGTATGTTGTTAAGTTCTTTTAGGAGATTTATCTGATGATGTGTGAGATGAATGAAACTGTGACGAGGTTATTCTCAGGAGAAAACACAGATGGACATCAGTAAGTCGGATTTATAACATCACTTTAACTCAGTTACTTAGATGAAAACAATTGTTCATTTAAATATGAGGCTGAAAACATAAATTTGAGCGTGTTTGCCAAGTTTGAAAATGTTGAACACCTGTCCCCTCTAACCTAGCACCTGTCCCCTCTAACCTAGCACCTGTCCCCTCCAACCTAACACCTGTCCCCTCCAACCTAACACCTGTCCCCTCCAACCTAACACCTGTCCCCTCCAAGAAGCCAGAAACAATTCTCAATGATAAACAGTTCTAGAAGCTATCTGAAGTATTTTTATGGTAACACAGCCCCCTAATTTGTACTTGTACCTTAATTTTGATATTGTTTGAACCATAAATAAATCCATATATATATATAGTTCATAAAATTTTGGGGGGTTTGAACCCCCAAACCTCTCCGACTACGAACTGGCCCCTATCGCTGTTTAAACATTTTCATTCCACATCGCCCATGATTAAATTAAAATATCGGTGAACAAATACCCTTTAGGAATTTGATGAGCTACAATAATAATAATAATAATATTAACAAAACATACATTTTTTAATCTGGTCATTATTTGTAAAGTATAATAAAAAAATATGTACAGCTAGTACCAAGTTCGTAGGGAATCGAACCCTGGTCGTCCGACCCCGACGTGGGCTTTCAACGAGATGAAATACTCTGATCCACATACTAAAGGCGTTCAGTTTGTCAATACATGGAGTTAATAGAAATATTGCTTCATCATAATTCGAGTTCGTGATTGAATTGTTTGTCTTGGTATCAGTATTTATCAACCAAGCTGAAAGGCGGATACGTGTTATGAGCTATGTTTAGTAAACAAAGATAATGGTTGGGATTGATATGATATAACAGCTGCTAGTTCAGTTCATGTAACCCTGCATGTATTGTTATTATATTTTTAACGGGATTTGTCTTATTATGACTATTTCTAATTACATGCTTTAACTTATGTTTTCATAAAAGGCCTACAAAAACCATGTACGGGCATGTAGGTCCATATAAAATTGTTCCTATTTTTTCTTTTCCTAATAAATAAACACCTTCTATATATATATATATATATATATTTAGCAATTATTAATAATCATATTCTTATAATTGAAGACTGATAACTGGACATGAGAATCGAACCCTGGACCTTTGGCTTAGTACGCCAATGCTCTGACCACTTAGCTATCCAGGAATCGTCTCGTACCTAGGGTCATTCTTCACTCATTTTTAAGGCCGAGTCTATTATGGATTATTAATAATTATAAATAATCATAAACACACACACAATATTATCTTTAAATATTCCATAACAGAATATGAAGAGAACACGCGGTGCAGGAAGTAATAAATGTTATAATACTCTTATTTTTAGTTTTACTTCTCAGTAATAAAATTTAATTATTATAATAATAAATTGTCCAGGGTTTCTCTCTCTTGTTAGACCTGGCCTGCTGTTGACGGAGAGATCGGGGTTTGAATCCAGGTCGAATCTATTGAGGGTGGTTTTCCTGAATGGTTTCCCACTTTCCTTTCACGCAAATGCGGGAAGATTATTTCTAAAATACTCTCTTCTTCATCCCTAACTCAATAAATCTATACTTATAAAATAACATGTCCTGACTGACTGACTGACTGACTGATTCATCATCACCGAGCGCAAACTATCAAGGCTACAAGCATGAAATTCGGACTGTATATTCATTTTGTTATGTAGGCACCCACTAAGAAAGGATTTTAGAAAATTCCACCCCAAAGGGATCAAAATAGGGGATGATAATATGTGTGATAATATGTATGAAAGTCCGTCATTTTGAAAGTTACATAAACAAAATTTTGTATTTCGGTTATTGACGTAAAACAAATAAATACATGTTTCAGGAATTTTGGAAATTTTATTTAATAAGGGATGAAAAAGGGGGTGAAAGTTTGTATCGGACTTGCATTATTTTTGATCTGAGGTCAAGTTATGGTCATCAACGTAACGTAATATTTTAAATTAATCTGTAAATACATATGTATATTTTCGTATTTGTATATAATCAACTTCCACGCGAGCAAAGCCGCGGGCAACAGCTATCTAGTGTATATATATGCGTATGACCTAAACAGGTAATGAGGTGATAAAATAATTATAATACATTTATAATCAATAATTGATGTCCATCATTTTGATATTAACGCTTCACTCACACTATTGTGACACTAAGGCCTCACTCATACTATTGTGACACTAAGACCTCACTCACACTATTGTGGCACTAAGACCTCACTCACACTATTGTGACACTAAGATCTCACCCACACTATTGTGACACTAAGGCCTCACTCACACTATTGTGACACTAAAGGCCTCACTCACACTATTGTGACACTAAGACCTCACTCACACTATTGTGACACTAAGGCCTCACTCATACTATTGTGACACTAAGACCTCACTCACACTATTGTGACACTAAGACCTCACTTATACTATTGTGACATTAAGACCTCACTCATACTATTGTGACACTAAGACCTCACTCACACTATTGTGACACTAAGACCTCACTCACACTATTGTGACACTAAGGCCTCAATCACACTATTGTGACACTAAGGCCTCACTCACACTATTGTGACACTAAGGCCTCCCTCACACTATTGTGACACTAAGACCTCACTCACACTACTGACCCACTCAGCTTCATTCTTGCATAACGGCATTTTTCTTTATTGGTGTTCCAATTTCTCTCAACGCAAATTGGGGTACATCTCTTTTAAATTCCACCTTCATCTTAGCTAGCACATTAAAGTCAATATGCGGATAACCCATATGGAATATAAGACACGGTGACCCAAAAATACGAGCATATGTTTAAAAATGCTAAATTTGAAAGCGATGTTGGAAATAATACGATGTGTGTGCAGGTGAGGCGCCCACACTGTCATTCCCGACTTGATGCAGTGCTCGTCAGTCGGTCTGTTCAGTCCAAAACTGATCTTGTGGGACAGTCATAGCAGGAATGGCGGTTTGTCAAGCCGAGAATCAAGAATAAGACCTGTTTGATGTTTGGTGTCATTCCTTGCATGATGATAAGCCAAAACTGATCTTGTGGGACAGTCATAGCAGGAATGGCGGTTTGTCAAGCCGAGAATCAAGAATAAGACCTGTTTGATGTTTGGTGTCATTCCTTGTATGATGATAAGCCAAAACTGATCTTGTGTGGGTGACGTCAATCCCAGAATGATTGGCGCATGTGGAGTACGCCTATTGAGCCGACGTGTTTAGCAGTCAACACTTTGTTGTTTGGCCTGCCGGAAGTCAATATTCGTTTTATAATGACTTTCAATCCAAAACTAAACTCTGTTGAATTCATGTTGGACCTTTTTTTATTATGTATAAATCGTTACCGGTTTTGTGGAAGGTGAAAAGTAAATATAAGATAGGCTGTTGTGTTGTTAAATTAATAATTTCTGATCTTCATGTACGACTCTCTTAGCACATCAAAGATTGCGTCACATGTTTCTGGGATGATCATTCCAAGGGTTTGTGGTGATATTGCTGTTGAAAACTTCAAGTCTTCCGATGATCTCCCAGTTGCCAAAATGTTGCTATAAATATGACCTCTGCTGGGACAACTTGTCTCATATTTGTGTCATTTTTAGATATGACAAGAGCAATTGCGACAAAAGCTTATGATAAGGTTCCAGATTCTTTCTTAAATAGTTTAAGTAGTCACCCTTCACATTAACTTCAAGTTCACGCCAGAGATTCATATCTGAAAATGTATCTCTTTCTTGTAGTCAACGTTTTCACTACAAATACCATTTCTTTTTTTAGGCACATCTTCTTCTAACAACATCACAGTAACTACTGCAGCATGTTTCTGTAAACTGAAAACACACAGAAGGTTTTCACTGCAACTTTTCATTACAAACGACTTCTCACGAGTGTAAACTTTGTGGTTCACAAAGCGCGGAATGACAGTTCTGGCATGACAAGCCTGGCATCACCCGTGTGTGGTGAATCCTTGCAAGCCCGGAATGACAGTTCTGTCATGACAGGCCTGGTATGACCAATTGGGGTGACCTTCAGGCTATAACTTACACTGTGTTTAGACAATATCATGGTTGTCGACCCCGGTGGTCTTGGGGTAAATTGCTCCCCTCAGGACCCGATGTTCATGGGTTCAAACCCAGATGAAGTTGATGGATATTTCTTTAGCGATAAAAAGCCGTCGGTCTCATGTAGACTGTGGCTTGTAAGAGAAACCTGGCAAAATCGGAAGTCTCTTTCGATCTCGCTCATAGAAATTCTCATGTGCTGTTATAATCAGTCGGTTCAGAAAGTACACACTAAATACTTCAAATAAATAAAATAAATAATTTGGCAGGAGCAAACTATCTACGATGCTATTCAGTAAACTATCGTATATTAATGCTAGATATACAAGTCCATATTTAAACACATGACTAGTCTTTAATAGAATTTAACTACCTCCATTTGTTAGATTAGTTAAAGATAATATAGGCTGGTTTATAGTGTATTTTAATAACTACAAATGTCCCTAATGTGTCAGGAGCTATGAGTCAAATTAAGAGGGAACACGCCAGCATATACCTAAAGAAAGAATAGAAAATCATGCCCTAGTTACACCCCCACCCCCCATGTACGCTGCCTGAATTAGAACTGATCAGTTGGCTGAAATTAGGTCGATATGGTGTGGCTAGCGCTACCGATAATTAAGATAAATTGAAATTATATTGTTAAGGTAATAGAGGGTGAGTTTCTTTTTAGTTTTGGAAATTTCGAAGGGAGCTACTTCCTGTTTTATGGTCATTCATTTATACATTTCAAAATTTGCGAATCTTCATTACGGTTTGGGGTGAACCTTACACCTTCCAGACCAATTTCAATCTTCCCCCATACTGATAAGTAGCTTATTCTTGTTTTGGAAATTTGGAAATCCCCTATTTCACTAGTTCCCACTTATCGAGATAAAATATTCAATACCTATTTAGTTATTTAAAGTGCTCCCTCTATATTTCCAGCAAATATAATTGTCTATATTCCCTTTAAACTTTTTTTAATTTAATCCGTAGTTCCACTTTGAAATTCAAAATGTTTATATACTTTTGGAATAGTCATTCTACTCACTAGCTAAATTTCAGTTATCTACCACACAGAAACACATTTGTTTGTATTATGTTTATGAAAATGTTGACAACCCCCTCATCCCCGAATCATTTATCTATTTCCCTCTATTTTTGTTTGGCTATCTGGAGAAGTCCTTCTATCTATTTGCAAATTATATATTTTCTACCACACCTGAAAGTGTTTTCTTTATATTGACCAACACCTTTCCCTCCCACCTCCCTTCTTTTCCGGGGTCCTATTTACAATTTTGAGACTTTTCTGATTATTTTACAAGGTACTTTTACCCCTCTTCAAAAATTAAGTTTTCTACCACAGTGAAAATAAATTGTTTCTATTAATCTTGGAAATTATAAAGCCCTTACCCATGTTCCACATTTATAAATTACAACTTAGATATGCCCAATTTTAAGACTTATTTTGATTATCTGAAGTTGTACTTCTACCTGCCTGCCAAATTTAGATTTTTTAGTCCTTAAAAAGTTATTTTTATGTTTATAGCCCCCGCCCATTTATTTCCCCAAGTCCCGTTACAAATCTCAAGCTATTATGCAACAAGTTTATTATTTATTTAAGGTTGATAACTTTGATTTGTCCCTTTACCCATCTGCTTAATTTTAATTTTCTACCACACCTAACGAGTTTTTTTATAAGCTACCCCCCCCCCCTTATTTCCCGGAGTCCCATTCTAAAATTTAAAAGTTTTTTATTTATTTGGAGTGGTGTCTTTACCAGCTTGAAGAATTTCAGTTTTATAGCACACTGAGAAGTAATTTTGTAAATTTGGAACCCCTTCAACTTCCTATTTTCCGACTCATTTTGAGAAATTTTAAAATTTAAGATTCATCTGATTATTTAGAGTTTGTTCGCTACCTGTCTGCCAAATTTAAATTTTCTAACGCATTCGTTTTGTAAATTTTGAATCCCCCCTCTCCGTTTCCGAACCCTTTCCTTCAACTCACTAACCGGTTATCTGGAGTTGTCTATGCACCAGTGTGTCAAATTTTTATTTACTTAGAGGCCCTTTTTAGATTTATCTGGTATTATGGGGCAACCTCTCTCTACCTTCCAGACAAATTTTAGCTTTCCAGATCATCTAGAGATGCCTTTTCTTTTTCTAAACACCCACACATACTTACTTTTTGATATACTATATATATAAAATTTGTCAAAGTACTTGACCCTAACTCGATGGTGGGAATCTTTATGCGTATTTTTGTATTACTTATAGCTTATTACATTATTTTTACCATTGGGGAAGCGGGTTGGGGGAGAGGGGGGAGGGGTGTTACACGCATAAATTAATTTTGTTAATGGAATGGGAATGAAGAAAGTAGAATTTGAGAGGATATGTACATGCATTTGTGTGTAAGAAAAATGGGAAACCCTTTAGGATAAAGTGCCGAACAGCGATGTGGATTTCGGGACCGTTATTTAAAATAAATTATGTGCAACTTATATAAAATATATAATAGCTAGCCCCTTAGTGTGTAATATACCATACATATTAAGTTCAATAAACATACATGTATTTAACAAATTATAAACTCATGGCACACTGACTGAAAACCGTTATGTATGTAACATACAGTAGCCCCGTGGCTTCTTTGGTGCTGACTGACAGCTCACACCTGACTTCTGACAGTCAACATTTAGGTATATACCTAAATTTTGACCATCAGAAGTGACATCTGCTAAACACGTGTTTTTGCAGATCATATGGTTCGGCGTAGGGATACATAATTTGGGCTGGTAACTTTTCAAAGCCGTCAGCTGTGATCTGTCAGTCAGCACCAAAGAAGCCGTGAGGCTACTGTAGCGCCAAACGTTTAAGTGGACACGTGTAAACGTCAATCTCGTTGATTATCGTACACCGGTGACGGGTGGCCGGGGTGTGAATCCCGGCTGTGTGTACCAAGTATTTTTAATTAAATGGTTTTCCACTCTCCCTCTACACTAATCCAGATATATTCCCTCTAATTGCCTCTTCCTCATTCCTAGACCTCTAGCGTAGTTAAATGTGGATATCCCGGCCATGTTGTTAGACAGAGCAAGTACATAATAATATAAATATAGCCAATGGACAACATACCATTTTTACACTAAACAACCATACAATAATAAATAATATGCACATTTTTAACCCGATTAAAGTCTCTCTTATTATTTTAATATTTAGACACTACAATAAAGCAGGTTAGAACAATTGTACCAGAATTTGCGCAAATGCGGATACACTTCCCCGTATTATACCTTCCTTAATCCTTTCTCAATTGTGTAAATATGCGAATAGCCCGAACGGATATTAGAAAGTAAACACGCAATTATTTTTAATATATACTATTGTTGCACCATGTCGTACTACCCGGTCGGTCTTTTCGCACTTTATTGGAGTAGAGAGGAGAATTTTAGATTAAATGTACCCTCATTTACGAAGAGGAATAGTAAGAAACCATTTGGGACAAAAACACCCTCAGTACGTACGGCTAGGATTCTAATTGCGATTGACAACCTATTCAGGAAAACAAATTGGATGATCTGGGAGAGCTTTCTTAGCTTTCCAGGACCTGTGACCTTGGTGAAATATGTAGTATTATTATCATCATCATCACCGCGTCTTACTACCCGTTCGGGGTGTACGCACTTACGCTAATATGTAATGGTAGGGTGGTTGTGAAATGAAATGGAGGACCTACAGTTTAACGTGGAATCCGAACCACGGTGGAGGCCTGGCATTCCACACCTTCACAAGTTGTGTGGGTTTAAAAATGAGATAAAATGTTAGTTAAAATGACCACTACGATCGCCGGTAGTTGAGCGTGTCAGATCTGGTACATCCACGCAAGACGTCTTATGCTGAAGTGATGTTTAAAAACTATGAGCACTATGAGATGTGGCTCGAACTATTTTAAAAACCTGACCTCAGATATCTTATCTAACGGTTCGGAACTAATCAACCATTGATTTAAAATACATTTGAACCCTTAGCACCTGCACATTAAGATAAGAAGTAATTAAATAAAAACAAACTGCCACTTAATAATGTTATTTTTATGTGTACTAGTAAATATTTAATAGTTTATAAATGAAACATAGATCTTATATTTAGATAATATAATATTATTGTTCATGTTTTCACCGTTTGCAAACTTCCTATTATCAATATTATTATTATTATTAGCACCGCGTCTTACTACCCGTTCGGGTTATACGCACTTACGCTAATGTGTAATGGTAGGGTGATTGTGAGATGAAATGAAGGACCTACAGTTTAACGTGGAATCCGAACCACGGTGGAGGCCTGGCATTCCCCACATTCACAAGATATCTTGTCAGAGGTGAAGGAAGGGTTTGGAAATCAGATAAATCTGTGCCGGGACCGAGGATTGAACCCCGGCCGCCAGCATAGTATTATCAATAGTATTAAATCCCAGTCCCTCTTTTAGCATCATAAAAGCTACTCATATGAAATAATGACATTCACTCTTGATGTGAAAACTTAGTTAACACAGGGTGGCCTAGGTCGAACATTTAAAAAATCAAACACTCGAGTTAATAGGTTTGGAAAATTGTATACATACATCTAATTTCATCAGTTAAAGAAACATTTAAAGGAAAAATAATTATAAACATAATTGTTGAAACTAAAACACAATTATAATTAGTTATGTTTAAAAACAATGTGGCTTTCACGAAAAAGTTCCGAAGCACGAATCAAATAAACGACGTAAAGCTTTTGAGAAGGGGAGGGGTTGAGCGCTAATGTCCACAAGTTGTCACATGGAGGGGGAGGGTAAAAAAAAAGGGTAAAAAGAATTGTTACGTGGTTTATGGATGACCCAAAATTGCTAATGCGCAAAATATACTTTGACAGTTCTTGGTCTGAAGGAGGACGAAATCGTTTAATGAATAATTGATATCATCAATCATGGAAGTACGGAAGAGCATATAAATGTGGACAACCATAGTTCAATGTTACTGCCTTAATTTTCTTGATTAACAAACAGCTAATATAACTGTTTTGAGCAACTGTCTAGAGTTCAGTCCTTAAAATGGGTCAAACATGTGCCATTCAACCTGTTTCACCTTCAGATAAATGGGTCAAACATGTGTCATTCAACCTGTTTCACCTTCAGATAAATGGGTCAAACATGTGTCATTCAACCTGTTTCACCTTCAGATAAATGGGTCAAACATGTGCCATTCAACCTGTTTCACCTTCAGATAAATGGGTCAAACATGTGCCAT